>JAEIFV010001239.1:0-74643 GCA_018904265.1 Lordiphosa collinella
CAGAAGCAGCAGGTCCAACTTATTCTTACAGTTCGCGAAAAAGTACGAGCGACACCTTCTTGATATTTTGAAACGCAACGTGTTAGATTTAATCTTTAAAAGTGTCTGTTGGATTCTTCGATGGTTCTTTCTGACTTTTAGAAAAGTTTTCTTTGTTTTGTTAAATAATCACGCAAATCCCACGCTCGCCTCCCGAGAAAAAAAATTGTGCCTGGAATTTTCTGTTTAAGCCTGTTATCCAGCAACGCGAAATCAAAAGATTCCTACCAAAGTTCATTTGAAAAAAATGGTGCCAGGAATTTTCTGTTTACGATTTCGTTTGTTGTGTATCCAGCAACTTGAACAAATATCCACACTTTTAAAGATAGCGGCGTTTCTACGGCGTGTGTGGAACGAAAAACAGCTAACTGCACAGCTCAGGAATATATTGGTGACAATTATTTTGGATGTGATAAGCGCTTAGATGGAGACAAATGGTGGGTACTGCCAAGGTACTGACCTGGCTGCTGAGCTCTTGTTCTTATCTTGTACTCAAATATAACAGACTTAATATACCATTGAGTCTTATTTCTTTTCTGTCCACACTTGCAGTGTCTTGCTCAGCCATCGGACCAATAATTTAGAACGAATTGTGAGACCAATGTGGCTGAATCAATAATAAACCACTAGACGTCGCACAGTGGGGCAAAAAAGCCAGAATCGCGCCAAAATTCAGAGGAGTCCTGTAGCAAAAAAATGTTGATGCCATCTTTTTAATAGTAATAAAGTATTACAAAAAAAACTTAAAAGCCACAAATATTTAGTGAAATATCTAAAAAGTATATCCTATAGTTTCCGTAGGGATAATTGGTCCAAATTTTTAAAACTTCAGACTTCAGAGATTGTTTTAATTAAAAATAAACCACACAACCAATTTCTAAATTTTTTTTCAACAATTTTCTTTATTCCATCCTCATCGCTACTTTAAATTATTAGATTAGAGAATTCCTCTTTAACTTTAGGTACATTTCGCAATAGATCTAAAGCTGTTTTGTCATTTGATTTATTTTTTTCCTGACTCTTGATACTAGAGGATCCGAGGTAATGAACATTCTATTTAGAACATCGAGGTTGCACTTTTCCCGACTGCATTTATCTGGAAAAAAGTTCTCGATTAAGCTTGAAATCTTCGTTTTGTACTTTCTGGGCCTCCACAGTTAATTGACCAATTGGGAGCAATGCATACTTAATTATTTCCGGGTCATGAATAAAAAATGTATGTAAAGTTGGCGACATATTATACCAAGGGTACAAATTTACGAAATTCCAAGCAGTCTCTAAGGCTTAATATTTGAATTTGTCGATCGATGTCCATCTTTGTAATCTCTGCAGACAATTCTGTGTTTTGAAAAATCGCCTATCAGTGTTACCATCATTACTTCTTCCAAATCCAGGTTTCGTGGGATCAATAAGTAAGCGTAGTTTTTCCTTGAATTCGGTTTGAATTCGATTTTTGGGTTTGCCAACAATTTCTTTGACCTCCACCGATCTAGCTTGCCACCTTCTTAAAGGCAATTTGTAGGACAAATGCAGAAGGCATTCAAAAAACCGAATCCATCCATGTAAAGTTAAAAGACCGAATCTCAAATTTTCTGTTTTCACTTCTTTTAATAACATTTCGTAATTGTTATTAAATTTTTGCTTGTTGCTCCGCAAATGTTGATGTTGTATCCGTCAATGTTTTCAGCTTTCCGTCAATCATTGAAAGAATTAACTGATGGCTAAATTCAACTTCAGCGTCTTCAATTTGCATCACAGTTTTAATAAGTCGGTGAATTTTTTTAGCTGGACTCTTTAATTTTCTGCCATCAAAACACTGGGAGTTTCCATAATAAATTCAATTTTTAAAGGTCGACAAACACGCAGATGTGCTAAACATCTGACTAGTGCCTTTCAATCATGGCTTTGTAATGTAAATGCGCGCGAATGTTCCAGGGCAGAATACGCAAAAAAGCGCACGCTAAATTTTTCGTGCTGTCTTGTTGTTGACTATTATTCAAAGGTAATGAATATGTCCGATACAAGGATCCCAAAGCTTATAGCACAACAAATAATTTTAGGAGAGTCAGGCTTCTTCTCTACATGGAAAGCATTGGCTAATGAGTTCAACTGCGTCGTAAAACTGGAGAACCCCTTGCATTGGCAGCACTTTCACGCGGAATTCATCAGGAGACTTTGCGAAGTGGAAAGGGAAAGGTTTATAGACCAGTCCAAAACAAGTGACGTAGGGTTGACTTTACAAAAACTTTCGCATAATCTGGGCCTACACAACTACTTCAATGATGGTTTGGGCATTTCCAAAATAAGTGCCAATTTGTAGACCCAGGTGCGAAAGCGCTTTGCTAAATGCAACACCTCACAGGCAAGATGATCCTCTGGAATGTAGTCTATAAACCTTTCCCTTTCCACTTCGCAAAGTCTCCTGATGATTTCCGCGTAAGAGTACTGCCAATGTAAGGGGTTCTCCAGTTTTTCGACGCAGTTGAACTCATTAGCCAATGTTTTCCATGTAGAGAAGAAGCCTGACTCTCCTAAAATCATTTGTTGTGCTATAAGCTTTGGGATCCTTGTATCGGGCATATTCATTACCTTTGAAATATAGTCAACAACAAGACAGCCCTAAAAATTTAGCGTGCGCTTTTTTGCGTATTCTGAGAAAATTAAATTTTAGTAAGTGAAGTTAGTTCCAAAATTCATATATCGCCAGCCCTGGAACATTCGCGCGCATTTACATTACAAAGCCATGATTGAAAGGCATTAGTCAGATGTTTAGCACATCTGCGTGTTTGTCGACCTTTATAAATTGAATTTATAATGGAAACTCCCAGTGTTTTGATGGCAGAAAATTAAAGAGTCCAGCTAAAAAAATTCACCGACTTATTAAAACTGTGATGCAAATTGAAGACGCTGAAGTTGAATTTAGCCATCAGTTAATTCTTTCAATGATTGACGGAAAAGCTTGTAACGCATTGACGGATACAACATCAACATTTGCGGAGCAACAAGCAAACAATTTAATAACAATTACGAAATGTTATTAAAAGAAGTGAAAACAGAAAATTTGAGATTCGGTCTTTTAACTTTACATGGATGGATTCGGTTTTTTGAATGCCTTCTGCATTTGTTCTACAAATTGCCTTTAAGAAGGTGGCAAGCTAGATCGGTGGAGGTCAAAGAAATTGTTGCCAAACCCAAAAATCGAATTCAAACCGAATTCAAGAAAAAACTACGCTTACTTATTGATCCCACTAAACCTGGATTTGGAAGTAGTAATGATGGTAACACTGATAGCGATTTTTCAAAACACATCCCTACAAAGATAGACATCGATTTGCTTGAAATAAGCACACATATTAATAGATGTTTCATGTAACCGATATTAATGTAGCAAATTCAAAAATCAAGCCTTGGAGACTGCTTGGAATTTCGTTAATTTGTACTCTTGGTATAATATGTCACCAACTATTATACCATACATTTTTTATTCATGACCCGGAAATAATTAAGTATGCATTGCTCCCAATTGGTCAATTAACTGTGGAGGCCCAGAAAGTACAAAACAAAGATTTCAAGCTTGATCGAGAACTTTTTTCCAGATAAATGCAGTCGGGAAAAGTGCAACCTCGATGTTCTAAATAGAATGTTCATTACCTCGGATCCTCTAGTATCAAGAGTCAGGAAAAAAATAAATCAACTGACAAAACAGCTTTAGATCTATTGCGAAATGTACCTAAAGTTAAAGAGGAATTCTCTAATCTAATAATTAAAAGTAGCGATGAGGATGGAATAAAGAAAATTGTTGAAAAAAATTTAGAAATTGGTTGTGTGGTTTATTTTTAATTAAAACAATCTCTGAAGTCTGAAGTTTTAAAAATTTGGCCCAATTATCCCTACGGAAACTATAGGATATACTTTTTAGATATTTCACTAAATATTTGTGGCTTTTAAGTTTTTTTTGTAATACTTTATTACTATTAAAAAGATGGCATCAACATTTTTTTGCTACAGGACTCCTCTGAATTTTGGCGCGATTCTGGCTTTTTTGCCCCACTGTGCGACGTCTAGTGGTTTATTATTGATTCAGCCACATTGGTCTCACAATTCGTTCTAAATTATTGGGCCGACGCAGAGCAAGACACTGCAAGTGTGGACAGAAAAGAAATAAGACTCAATGGTATATAAAGTCTGTTATATTTGAGTACAAGATAAGAACAAGAGCTCAGCAGCCAGGCAGTACCCACCACTTGTCTCCATCTAAGCGCTTATCACATCCAAAATAATTGTCACCAATATATTCCTGAGCTCCACACACGCTTTAGAAACACCGCTATCGATACTCCGCTATCTAAACAAAGTGTGGATTTTGTTCAAGTTGCTGGATACACAACAAACGAAATCGCAAACAGAAAATTCCTGGTACATTTTTTTTCAAATGAACTTTAGCAGGAATTTTTTGATCTTGCCTTGCTGGATACCAGGCTTAAACAGAAAATTCCAGGCACAATTTTTTTTCACGGGAGGCGAGCGTGGGTTTTGCGTGATTATTTTACAAAACAAAAGAAAACTTTCTTAAAAGATAGCCAATTTCAGAAAGAACCATCGAAGAATCCAACAGAAAAGATTGAGTCTAACACACGTAACACGCGTACTTTTTCGCGAACAATAAGAACAAGTTGTGCCAAATATATTGGTAGTACAGCTATTCCTGGAATAAGTTAATCAAATCTGCCGCATCGAAGCAGCCCTCGAAAGTTAGCAGCTCCAGCTCTACACAAAAATAGTCCGTCTCAGCTCGTTCTCCATACGAACAACAACACAAACAAACAAATACAAAGCTAACCCAAAAAATTAATTTTTTTATCCAAAGTCCATAGTGCAAACCACAATTTTAGTAACTCGAACATAAAGATATACCAAATTTAAAACAGTAGGGTGCAGCAATATCACCAATATCCAGTCATCGACTAAACCTCGAACCGAACGGACGTGTCTCTCTGCTCGCTCTAAATCGTAGTTTAACTCGAAGCTTATCAAACTTTTAATCGTCGTCTCTCCTTATTTCATTCAAAGAAGAAGAAAACAATCCCCAAGTGAAAAACAGAAGTGAACGTCACCTAGCCGAACCATGCCCGCTGGGCATAATAGCCTAGGGGCAAATCGCTTCGCTCTGCTTAGTGATAGCCCCAAAAGCAAAAGGAAAAAGACTTTACCGCTTTCGGAAGCCTTCCCAGAACTCCCAACAGTAAACCTACCCAATCCCAAGTTTATAATAATGTCAGCCTTAGATTCCGACAAGCCACTCTCTTCGTTCTCATGCTTTGCAGTTGAGCGTGCCATCAAGTTGATAAGCAACAAGGTGTTAAAAATTAATGAAATGCGAGATGGCAAGCTTCTTCTTTTCGTCGAAAACACAACAATTGCTGAAAAGTTCCTAGCTGCGAAAGAGCTCCATGGAATCTGCAAAATCAAATCGCAATATCACGACAACCTCAACCATTGCAAGGGCACTGTGTATGCTCCATATCTCAATCATGTTTCGAACGAAGAAATTCTCTAAGAGCTAAAGGCACAGGGAGTAGTCGACATTTACAAATACTCGAGAATAATAGATGGCAAACCTACTCCTACTGGAGCGGTACAGCTAACCTTCGATCTATACTCTCTCCCATCGAAAATTCAAATTTTGTGGTACACTGCTCGCGTCAAGGAATATATTCCAAATCCTATGAGATGCAAAAATTGCCAACTTATTGGTCACACCATAAAATACTGCAAAGGCACAACCACGTGCAATAATTGTGGTCTTCCTATGCACGACCCAACCCCCTGCTCACGCACAAAGTGTGTAAATTGCGGCGAAGAGCACGCTGCCAATAGTAAAGACTGCCCAAAATACAACGAAGCACGGGAGATTCTAAAAATCAAAATTAAAGAGAAATGTTCAATGAATGAAGCGAAGACGAAATTCGACCAACAATTACCTCAACCACACTCTTACAAAACACAAACTTACTCAGAAATTACAGCCACGCAAATGGTACATTTGCACAATTTCATGATCCCTATTTCCCATTTTCAAGGAAAACAGGGTATAAAAAGAACCAATTTCTGAAAGAATTTTTCAATGTAATTTCGAGCACGAAATTAAAAAAATTTCATGAAAATGTTTTTTTTTTTTAATGAATGGTTTTAATAGGTACCCTAATACTTTAAACTAAATCTCAAGTCACTTTATTAAGAAATCGGATAATTTGGTCTTTCCTTTCCTTGATCTTTTGTAATAGTTTTGATAAATTGTAAGTCTTAAAACAATTTTCAATGCATTTCTGGGAAATGTTGCTTGGGGATGACTCCAAAGAAAGTGTGAAGAGACAAAATATACACATGTTTTTGAAGGGATTTTGTAGCGCAGTGATAGTACCTGACCCTACCACAGGCAATAAATCCATTAATTCGACGTATTTTCGAATCGATGTAATACCGATTCGATCTCAAGATCACATTACAGTCTCCAATTGTAAAGTAAAATTGGCTTGTCAAGATGACACAGCCCCAAGGGACCAAAGAAAACACAAAAGATAAAGACTCAAAAGCAACAAACCACTCAAATAAAGAAAAATCAAATACAACGAACACACAAATTAAACCATACCCCTTCACAATGACGAAGTACTCAAAAGCAAACCAAGATCAAAACATAACCGTAACAGAACCGACTACCTCTAAATTTGCAAACCTCTCTACACACGAACAAACGATAACAACAAGCGACTCAGAAATGAACACAGACACAATATTACAACCAACAGACTTGAAATCAATACTAGCCAAAGCGCTCAAACAAAACGACTCAATGCTCTCTGATACTGAAGTTATCAGAGAAGATGTTGAGTTATAATCATAACAAAACCCTATCAGCCTCTATCTGCTCCCCCCCTCATCGACTGCGATCGCTTACAATGATCTAACGCATTGTGGGACCGTAATCGCGGTGATGAGGGGGGGAGCACAGAGAGAGACAATACAAACATAAAACATAATCTAACCCATCACATTATTATATATTCTTAACAATTATGACATTCAAAACAATTCAATGGAATATTAACGGATATAAAGACAAATACCACAGTCTCTCTCTGTTAATAAATAAATATAATCCGAAGAAAATACTTCCTTTCACGACGATACTTCCTTTCACACTCCGAAGCAATTTTCACTCTATAAAAAAAATGACTTAGATACACTACATACAAAAGCCAGTAGAGGAGTCGCGCTTCTCATATCAAACTCTCTCGAACACAAAATAATTAATTTCCACTCCAACATTCTCGCAATTGCTGCAGAAATCCAATCTGAAGTTCCCTTTATTATATTAAGTGTATACATCTCTCCTGCTGAAAAAATCGTTGAACAGGATCTGCACGATCTTATCAACAACTTTCCATGTAATAAGCCAGTACTCATGCTAGGAGATTTTAATGCCTGGCATTCGTTTTGGGGATCTACTTCTAACAACCATCGAGGAAATGTGGTAGCAAAGTTTATCCAAAACAGCGGATTAATTGTCCTGAACAATGGAGATCACACACACTTCACAACACATAACACTTTCACAAACGTAGATGTCTCCCTATGCTCGCCACCTTTTAACCTCAATTCATCATGGTCTATTCTCGAAGACTTGTATGGAAGCGATCACTACCCAATATTTATACAACTCTTTCCTAAAAAGCCTAGTAACGCATCCCACAAAACACACAGATATAAACTGCACCTAGCCAACTGGGAAAAATTCCAAAAAAATTTCAACGAATCATCTGAAAAAATTAACATAACAAACAACACAAACCAATCAGCAGCCAAATTTCTCAAAATTATTAAGACTTGTGCAAACGACGCCATACCAATTACAAATCCTAAGAGCCCAGGGAAAAAACAACATACTGGTGGAATAGGGAACTTGAATGCTTAAAAACAGAAAAGGTAAAATGTTTAAACAATCTTAGGAAGCATTTAAGTACAGAAAACATTCTAAAATACAAAAAGGCTAACGCAAAGTTGAAATATGAAGCAAAAAGAGCTCAAAAGACTTCATTCGCTAACTTTACCAAAGATATCAACCCCAGTACTAGCACAAAAACACTTTGGGATAAAGTGCATATCATTACAGGGATTCGAAAAAATACGCACATTCATGCAATAGAAACCGCAACTGGACATACCTGTGACCCAAAGAGATTGCCAATGCATTCAGCAAAGCCTGGTCCGATTACTCAAAAGACTCAAACTTTTCCGATTATTTTAGGCAAAACAAACACCGCCACTTAACACAATTACCTTTAACCTATAACCCAAAAAACAAAGCTAAACTTATTGAAACACCTATCACGACAGTACACTCAGAAAAAAATTCGCCCTGAATTTTAGAAAATCGCCCTATTTTAAAATTTGCCCTGGTATTTAAAAATTTTCTAATAAACAGAAAAAGTTTTCTGAAAATAAGAAAAATTTGCCCTAAAAAAATTTTTTTAAAAAAACTTTTCTAAAAACAAGAAAATGCCAGATTTTGCTGATAATTAGGACCATTTTTCTAAAGTGGATTTTCTTAAAAATAGGGCATAATTAACCTTTAATTTTTAGAAAATAGTAGCCCTTAAAGAGACTACTGTAATTTCTTAAAAACAGAAAAATTTTCTGGAACTCTTAAAAATATGGCGATAGTAGCCATTGCTTTTAGAAAAAAGGCGTTAGATTTCAGAAATTTTGCTCCAGTGCAAAAATATAAGTAGCCCATTCAGACGTGCCACTTCAACGCTGTGAAAAAGCCTAACCGTCTAAGCGGCCGCCGTCGTTGCGCGCGACAAAGGTCTTGGGTTCTAATCCCAGTCAGTCCCTGAAAATTTTTATTTATTTAATAAAAATTAATCAAAGCAGGGTCGTTGTTCGAACGAAGCGGACCTGGAGCTGGACCCGGTGGTGGACTTGGACCTGGACCGGTGGTGGCGAACTGGATCTAGACCCGGTGGAGGATCTGGACTCTGAACTTCCGGTGGTGGACGTGGACCAGGAGGTGGCCATTGGGGTGGACCTGGACCCGGTGTGACCTGCCGGTGGTCTTAAACAATTTTTTCTGCTTTTAAGAAAATACCTTTCTATTATTAAGAAAAACTTGTCTCTATATTAGAAAAAAAAATTTCTTATTTTAAGAAAATAGATTCTATGTTTTTGAGAAAGAGATTCTAGTTCTAGAAAAGTAGCCCTTTGGTTAAGAAAAGCTTCCCATAATATTTAGAAATTATTTTTCTAAATTTTTAGGGTGAGTCCTTAGGACGGATTTCAAAGGCGAATTTCTAATTTTAAGGGATAATTTGGGACTTTTTTTTTATGAGTGTAGAACTTCAATCCAGCCTCAGCAGCCTAAAAGGCTCTTCGCCAGGTTATGATAACGTTCCCTATGAATTTTTGAAGAAACTCGCACCAGCTGGCATCAATAAACTCTTAGATTTATACAATGAAATATTAGACACAAGTATCATACCCCAACAGTGGAAAATAGCAACAATTATCCCGATTAGCAAACCTAATAAACCGCCCAATATCATTAATTTCTTGCTTTTCAAAAACACTAGAAAAAATAATATCAAAAAGAATTATGTGGTTCCTGAACCAAGAAAACATGTTATCTCAAAACCAATACGCATATAAGTCAAACCGATGTACCAAAGACCCTCTTTTAATAATAGACAATTATATTTGCAATAATCTTTCAACAAAAAACCACGTATCAGCATTATCTATAGATATGGAAAAAGCTTTTGATAGAGTAGGATTACACTGCATTATGCAACAGCTCTATGACTGGAAACTTGGCCCAAAAATTATAAATTATATTCGAAGTTATCTAAGCAATAGAAGGTTCAGAGTAAAAGTCAATAAAACCCTGTCAAGAGAAGAAAAACTATACAATGGAATCCCTCAAGGGTCCCCATTGTCAGTGACTCTTTTCTTGATAGCTTTTAATAAACTAAGCCAGCTTATAAACGAAAACAAGTTTTTCACCCACACGATGTATGCAGACGATCTCTGTCTTATTTTCAATCCAAAAGAAGGCTTTCATATGCAAATCAATGATTTGTTTGAAAAATAAATCAGTGGTGCAATTATAGTGGCACAAAAATATCAAACGAAAAATCATCCCACTTACATATATGCAGGAAACACAAATGTGCAAACATAGACATTACGGTAAATAATACGATTATACCAAAAACAGAACACCTTAAAATATTAGGACTAACCTTTGATAAAAAACTCAATTGGAACGAACATGTCAAAACATTAATAAAATCATTAAACAATAGATTAAATATCCTTAAATGTTTAAGTAGCAAAAATCTGAAATGTAACACTACTTCTCTCATTTACATCACAAAAGCAATAATTCTATCTACAAATTATTCACCCCATATCACTCCTCCATCAGACAGGCGCTGGGCGCCTTCAGAACCACCCCCCTCACCAACATTCTTGCAGAAGCTGGTCTTCCTGATCTGAGCACCAGATTCGAATGGAGCATCGGCAGACAAATCAATAGACTTATCAATACATCCGACTCATCGCTGCATACAACGCTTTTACGTCAACTCAAGCGCAAAAGGGAACTTCGAATTCCATCAACGCTTCAACTCATAATTAATGAAGCAAAAAAACTAAACATCATCGAATCCCCCGTCCGCAAAATACAAACAGAAGGTTCCGCCCTGGAATTTCAAAAACAGCTCAGTCATATTGCAACTTGCACGTCATAAAAAAGACACAACTCCAAATGAGATATATATCACGACTTTTAACAGCATTCGAGCTCAATTCCCCACATGGAAATTTATCTTTACCGATGCTTCGAAAACTGACAAGGTGAAAGCTTTCAGCGTTGTCACCGAGGATAACATAAACCTAAGATCGGCTTTAACACGTCCATTTTTACAGCCGAAGCGGAAGCGATTCTAATGGCAGTAGAGGTGGCGAATGCAACCAAAAGAGCTAAACATGTCATATGCACCGACTCGCTATCTACACTCCTTGCTGTCCGAAACGTAAATAATAATAAACCCACTATAAGCCAAATCAGGGACATTATTTCCGCAAACCACAACACAATAAAACTAATGTGGACACCAGGACATGCTGGAATAAAAGGAAATGAGCTGGCGGATACGGCGGCAAAAGCTGCCACTTTAGCCCCGTTAGTACTGCACAACACCTTTAATAAGAAGGACATAAACAACCTCATCAATAGGGCAAGTAAATCGGCTCTAAACAGAATCTGGGACGAATACACTCATCACTACAAGACAATAAATCCATCCAGAAAGCCAATAGTTATACCAATAACAATAAACAGAAATCATGCAATTATTTACACTAGATTTCGAATGGGTCATACGAAACTCACACATGAACACCTACTAAACAAAACACCACCACCGTTCTGCCCATACTGCAATGCAACAGCTCTTACCATAGACCATTTTGTTAACCACTGCCAATTTATTCTCAACGAATGTATCTCTTTAAAAATTGCCAATCCAAAACAACTACTCACTGATGTAAACACGGAAAATATAAACAACTTTGTAAAACTTACTTTAAAATTAAACATAAGACTATAAAAATTTGTAAAAACAACAGCCTGAAGGCCTCCGTTGCTCTGGCTATAAAACCCCTTTGTAACTTAGAATTAATTTTAAGTTTCAATTATATAAATAAATAAAATAAATAAATCACCAATATCCTTCTTATATTTTTTGCTCCTTTCATGGATTTCCTGGCCAAAACTACTCGCTTTTTGAACATCATGAAATCTTCGTCAACATGCCTGACCCGTTCCTTTACGATGAACCGAGTGTTTGCTACTTTAATGCACGCGCAGCTGCCGAAAGATTCAGAGATGCCGAAAGATTCCAAGCTGCCGAAAGATTCCGAGCTGAAGACTGAATTAGCGCCGGGAGAAATAAAGCCGCCAATCATCGAATATCCCCCAAAGCGCTCGGAGGAGATGCAGCAAATTTATGTCACGGCGTCCACAGCCCGAAGTAGCAAACAAGTGCTTCCTTTTCAAACATCCTGTGGAAAATAAGCCGCAATGTCGCTATTCGAGCGTGGAATCTTTGCTCCAGAAAACGCAAGAACCGCAGCAATTGGCCGGCGAGCTAATAGATTTGTCCCGTAAATTCGAATTAGAGAAGCGGAAGAACGAAGAGCTCGTACAGAGCTACTACCAATTGCTTGAATTGGCCATGCAAAAGTGCAAGTGACGGAGTGATTCATGCATAGTGCTGTCCCGATGATCTAGCTACCTCTTTTGGCATACTCGATATTACCTTTAGGGTTTCATAACTGGATTCAGCGTTGAACAAAAGCTGAGATTGAATTTGTTAACATTTTTGTTCCAACTTTTTGTCATATTTTAGTTTTAATAAATTTAACAGTATCAACAATGCCGCTTCTGATTTCGTAGTTAAATTAAACATGTTGGACTTATAAAATCAAAACTGCGGGACTTTGATTTCAAAATGTTGATACTTTTGTTGAATCAACAACTTTTATTTTTGATTTAACCAATTTAAACGTAGCAACAAAACGTTTCGTCATTTTGAATCAACAGTGTGGATCTTTGATTTCAAAGTGCAGACAGCTTTGTTTTTATACTCTACCAAAAGGTTACTCTGTGTACCTTTGGTACAGAGTATTAAGTTTGTGCAAAAGTATGTAACAGGCAGAAGGAAGCATCTCCGACCCTATAAAGTATATATATTCTTGATCAGCATCATAAGCCGAGTCGATATAGCCATGTCCGTCTGTCTGTCCATATGAACGCACAGATCTCAGAGATGGTAAGAGATAGAGGTTTGACGTCTATGGGACAAAAACTTCTTTTATCTACAGGCAGATCAAGTTTATTTTTCAGTTTTGGCACGCCCCCGAAAATTGGAAAAAACGTTATATCTCCCACTGTCTTATTGATAGAAAGTTCGTATCTTCTGGACTTATTTAGTAATCAGTAGACCTCGGATTTTGCATGTTTGCATATTTTTAATGGATTAAGATAGGTGAATTCTGATGACGTCAAAGTTCGTTTCATTAAAAAAAAGAGTTAAAAACGATGTGCACATTTTTAAATTTTTTTTTTGCATATTTGCATGAAATGCATATGCATAATATATGCAAAATATATGCAAAATATGCAAAATATATGCAAAATATGCAAAAATTTTCTATATTAAAAAAAAAAACAAAAAATAGTATAAGAGCGATTCAGAGGGTGGTATATTGTCAAATAGAGCAAATGATATATTAATTTTATTAACAAGCTAGAAAATGGATAATAGTATTGCTAACCTGAAAAACCCGATATCAGAAGATCTCTGCCTACGAAACGTTCGGGAAGAGGCGCCGGAGTGCCGGCCGTGAGAATAGGTCTGAACCTGATCACAAGAAACCAAAACCGTCAATCATTCTGTGCCATTTCTGTGGAAATCCTGTACACAAAATGCTGGAATGCTGAGTCAAGAAGCGAGAAAGTTTGTTGTCTAGACCCCAACGCAAGAAGACCAAAGTGACCTGTTTTCGACGTGGCCTGCCGGGACACTTAAAGGAATCTATTAAATAAGAAGACGGTGTATCAGTGCTACGAGTCCGATTAAAAACGCAGAATGAATTAACGGGGTAAAATATATTCGATGTGTTTTGACTCTTAAAAAGAATGTTAATTTATAGGAGAAAGGATTAGAAAGAAGTTATCGGCCGAACGTCTTAATAATGTTGGTATGTTAAAGGGCTTTGGCGATGCTAGTACATACAGCACATTGCATATTCTAGGTAGCATTTCCATTTAATGAAATGATAATGGAAATCCTATTTCACGTAGAGCAGGACGTCTGAGCAATCAGGCAGCCTGACCGATCTTGACACTGAGATGATTGGGAATGACTAAGATGCGCCATCTGTTTTCCGCGTGCAATTAGTAAGGTACTGGGATATCTTGCTTACTCGTATGTAATTGTTTATATGGACGAAATTTTGGTGGTACTACCGAAAAAAGAGCTGGGTTTCGAAGATTAGAAATTGTTCTAAACGTACTTACTGAAGGGGGACTTAAGTTAAATGAGGGAAAATTTAGCTTTCTGAAGACTGCTGCTCTGCACGAAAAATTCTTGCTTTGAGCTACTTGCCTCCTCCGCAATCCTTCACAGGAGTAACACAGTTTGTTAGCCTAGCTTCATATTCCTTAAATTTGTCCCTGGTTATTCCCCAATAATGACACCATATATTCGCTCTCTTCAGAGAGGAGTAGTTTAACTTTGATCTCGCAGCATGAGGAAGTTCGAAAGAAAATTGAAGCCATTACTATCGATGAACCAGTGTTAGTGGTCTTTGTCGAACAGTAAAGACCTCGGGAATTAAATTTTACGATGAAATTCGTTTGCATATATTTAGCATATTTTGCATATATTTTGCATATTTTTGGCATATTTTTTTGCATATCTTTTGCATATATTTTGCATATTTTCGATATGCATTAGAATTTGTTATATTTGAACGATAAATCGTCTAAATAACAAGTTTGGTATCAATCTGATGAAAAATATGGATATATGCAAAGTCCGAGGTCTAGTATCAGGGTTCTTAATCGATCCGCCAAAGGAATGGTAGAGATAGGATGACTGTGCTGAGCTAGCCAGCTCCCAAAAGGCATCCAAAAAATTTCAAGCTGGGCCGTTGTGTATTCGTGGGTAAATTCGTCTGCTCGCCTTAAAATTTGATGTCATTATAAATTTTTTATAATACTTTATATTTTTTATTATTTTTTTTTTTTTTTGTGTTCAATTTTGTAATTATTTCCTATAGTTCTTATATACTAGTTGAACAAAGTGACTATGGATAAACTTAGGCTAGTCTCAATATATGAGCTCTCTGCTTAAACTAATTTCATGAGTATTGGTTTCACCTTTTCAGGACTTAATTACTTTGTTCATTGGTACTGGCCAGTTCACCACCCTTTTTTTTTTTTTTTTTTTTTTGTGTTCAATTTTGTTTATTTCTATATTCTTATATACTAGTTGAACAAAGTGACTTGGATAAACTTAGGCCTATCTCAATATGAGCTCTCTGCTTAAACTTTTTTTTTTTTTTTTTTTTTTTTTTTTTGGTTTTTTGTATATACAAAACTTATCTCTAAATAGTACATTTGTAATTTGGGGTTGCAGTGAAAAATAAAGAAAAAACAATGCATATGGGCTTATTGTTAAAACTTGGTTATTTGTAGGTGGGTGTGGGATAGATAGTGGTAAAATGGAAAGGGATAGTAAAATAGAAAGGGGTGTTTTAACTTGGATTTTGGATCCACCAGAATTTGTTTTTTATGTTTTCAGAAAAGCAAATATCTTTCGTTGATAACGACATGTCGAATCTTTTGTTTGTGTCTGTTAACTGTTTTTCGTTTATGGATTTTTTGTTTGCTCTCCTGTATATATGATATATAGAAGGTATGCCATTGTCGTTTTGAATATACCCATTTTTATCGAGATATAGAAATATTTCCGGGGGAGTAAAACCGTTTAAATTACATAACTCAAAATATGAGTCGCTTTCATAGAACTGAGCTTTTATAAGAATGTTTTCTATGTTATCAAGGGATCTCAGTATGTGACTTCTAGTTAAGTAAATTATGTGATTGTCTATTCTTATAACTTCAGATGCATTATATAGTTTCTTGTTAGATATATACTTTGTGTAGTTGCTAATTGGCGATCTATACATAGACGTGCATGCTCTTAATATCCTTCTCTCGAATTTACGGATCCTTTCCATATATGATGGAGATATATTAAACCAAATAGCACAACCATACGAAAGGATTGGTCTAATAAGTGACTGATACATAATTACTTTTATTCTACTGCTCACCAGTCGGGAACTAAACATTCTTTTATAAACAAAAAATGCCTTTTGGGCTTTTTCCAGTTGCTTGTTGATGTGATAGTCAAAGTAAAGGAATCTATCTAAGTATAGTCCCAGGTATTTTATTCTTCCCGAGAGAGGAATAGACCTATTTTGGAGATCATTTATTTTGAACTGCCTCCAATTTTTTTTAATGTTGTTGTTGGTTTTTTTGACTGGTGGGCGGAAAAGAATACTTTCGCATTTGTTTGAATTCATTTTTAGATGCCAGTCTTGCGCATAGTTTTCAACAATATGGAGTTTCTCTTCTAGATGTCGGTTTATGTTAACTACAGAGTCGTCAGAGTGGAAGATGACTATATCATCTGCAAAAGCTATTATGCTATCTACTTTTTCTAGCAGATCATTTATGTACAAGTTAAATAATGTTGGAGCATTGACCGTGCCCTGTTGCAGCCCATTTTCTACTTTAAAGACTGTATTACTAATAGTATTATTAATTTTGACTTTAAATTTCCTATCAAATATCATATTATATATTAATATAAGTAGATTTAACGGAAACTTGTACCTTATAAGTTTAACCAATAAGCCTTTTGTCCATACCCTGTCAAATGCCTTTTCCAAGTCTACGAAACATGCCCCTGTCGCATTTTTTTTGTTCCAAGCCCAGTTTATTTCAGACATAAGTAGGTTTATTGCATGAGCTGTGCAGTGTCCGTGCTTAAATCCAAATTGTTTTTCGCTTTTAATGTTATTTGAATCAATGATTCTGGTAATATTGACACTAATGATAATTTCATAGATCTTGCTAATGTTTGGCAACATACTTATAGGTCGCAAATTGTTTATATTGTTTTTATCCTTATCTTTCTTTGGGATAACAATGAGCTTGGCAGTTTTCCATTGCGGCGGGAAGTATGAAATATTGAGCATGTTGTTAAATATTGAACAGTACTCTAAAACAATTTCTGTGGGCAGAGATTTAAGCACTATGTTTGGAATTTCGTCCAAACCTGAGGACATCTTATTTTTGAGCTTAGCTATTATATCTTGTACTTCAGACAGAGACACGAAGTAATTCTCAAGCTGGCTATAGGTCAAATCGTTGGCTAGTTTGGCATTATTAAAGGAGGTTTTGGTCGTCTGCATGCTATCAAACCTAGTTTTTATTTCCAAAAACTGGTTGAAGCATTGTTCGACTTGACAATGGACCCTATTATTTGTGTTATTAGACTTTGCTGAGTGAACTGTTTGAAAATGTGATCCGACTATTTCAATAAGATCGTTGTTGTCTTTTATTATAAAGCAATTTTTTGACTCATTTTTGTCTAAAAGATTAGGATTAAGACCCGCTTTCGTGATTGTGATTGTAGATGTGCAAGGAATATTAATATGACTTAATGTGTTTTCCCCCTTTTTAAGAAAGTTCCTTTTTACTATAGTAAATTTTGAAGGATTGTTGGGCTTAAGATTGGCAAGATTTTGTTCAAGTTGTTTGTTAAAGTTAATTCGGATATTTTCTTCGATTAGTTTTTTGGTAAGTTTAAGCTTGGCTTTTAGCAAGGTAACTGTGTTAAGTGGAAGAAGTACTTCGAGCCGGTTGTGTTGTTTTATTAAAGTAAGCAATTTAGATTTTTCTTTTAAAAGTTTTTTAATAACAAGGCCTTTTGTTAAATTTTCCATAGGATTATTGATGTTCATTTTGGGGACATTCTTTTCTATTGCAGTAATGATGATGGTATTTAATTTTTCTAGGTGGTAATCAATCTCAAGGCTATTTAGGTTTTTGTCGTTTGGAGTATGGGGTTCACTCTTAAGCAGGGCTTTGCAGCATTTTTGAAAATTATACCAGTTAGTTTTTATACCCTTGCAGAGGGTATTATAAAATTGTCCGGATGTTTGTAACGCATAGAAGGAAGCATCTCCGACCACATAAAGTATATATATTCTTGATCAGCACGACGAGCTGAGTTGATTTAGCCTTGTCCGTCTGTCCGTCTGTTTCTATGCTATCTCCTCCGTCAGTTTTAAAGCTATTCTCACCAAACTTTGCACAAAAGTCTTTTGGTACAAATACGCTGCACATTTGTCGGAACCGGCCGGATCGGATGACTATAGCATATAGCTGCCATAGGAACGATCGGTTGAAAAACTAGTCTTAAAGAGAAAAACTTTTTTGTTTTTAATGGAAACGCCTCCAAAGTCCGTATTTCTTAGTTTACTATCCCTTCCCATGATTTCACTAAGTTTGGTCGAAATCGGATGACTATAGCATATAGCTGCCATAGGAACGATCGGTCGAAAAACTAGTTCTAGTGAGAAAAACTTTTTTGTTTTTAATGAAAACGTCCTTATCATTGGCATACACTTATTTTATATACTTTTACACAGTTCTACAAAGATTGGTCGAAATCGGATGACTATAGCATATAGCTCCCATAGGAACGATCGGTCGAAAAACTAGTTCTAGTGAGAAAAACTTTTTTTTTTTAATAAAAACGTCCTTATCATTGGCATACACTTATTTTATTTACTTTGGACACATTTCTACAAAGTTTTATCAAAATCGGATGACTATAGCATATAGCTGCAGTATGAATGATCGGTCGAAAAAGAAGTAGAAGTGAGAAAAACTTTTTGTCTTAAATGACATCGCCTCCAAATTTCGCAATTAACAGTGTATTATGCTTTTCCATGTTTCAGATTTCATCAAGTTTAATAGAAATCAGACATCTTTATAGTATAGATCCCATAGAAAAAGTAATGTCCAAAAAGTAGTCTTAGAAAAACTTTTTTGTTATCAATGAAAGCTGCAAGGGTATACAAAACTTCGGCCGAGCCGAAGTTAACTTACCCCTATTTTTTATAATTAAGGATTTTTCCTTGGTCATTTTCTAGCAAGGTAAAAATGTTGGTTTGGTCTCTAGATGAGGCTATAATTAGAATAGCTGAGTGGTCACTGTCATAGTTCAAGCATCTAAGGCAGTTAATATCATCTGAAGTTTTGTTAATTTCAAGCCTGAAGTCTGCTAGACATATGTCTAGGTACGAGTTACCGTTTTCGTATGAGACTGAGCTGGATGCATAAAGGCTACACCTGAATCTAAGTTCATTCTCATTTAACCAACCTTTTAGGGCATTGCCTTTTATGTTGTTATTATCGTTTCCCCATAAAGAGTGTTTGCAATTCAGATCACCCGCCAGAATGTAGTAGTGATTAGGGTTATGGAGATTTAATTCTTCAAATATTGTATTGAGCTCTGATGCGAAAGGACCATTATTGTTTCCCGAAATATAGTATGAAGCTATAATGAAAAGACTTTTATTAGCTTGCATCCGAAGTTTTATTATACAAGCTTCCATATGCATCAGTGAGTCTATTTTAGTACGAGTGCAGATATTAAATTGTAAGGAATCTTTGATTAGGATTGCAACACCACTTCCTCTAATCCCATATTTTCTATCTTTCCTGATTATTGTATAGCCTGGGATTTTAAGTATGTGGCTAGGGTTTAATTTGGTTTCATTAAGCATAAGTATATCTGGGTTGTGTTCTTTAAGAAAGTTATTGAGTTCCAGTCTTCTACTGATTCTAATAAGAGAATTTACATTGAGTGAGATGATACGCAATGTGTCAAGGGAAATGTTATTTGTATTCTGCCTCAAGTTCATTCTGAATCCATTAAGTTGCAAATAGTATCAACTCTGGCTGTTTGGATATCGAGTTGTTCTTGAAGAAGTTTTATTTGATTACTTAGGCCAAGAATTGATTTTTTTATTTCTTCTAGCAAGGAGCTCTTTTAGTTTCTTTTGGTGTATTGTGAGTTTTAGGCATATTTTTGGTAGTATTTGCGTAGCTTATGTTAGGGTTAATAAAGGATGATGAAAATGTTGGTTTATTGGCTAAGTTTTGCTTTTTAATTCTAATTCTATTTTGAAGTTCTCTATAACGTTCACAGCCTCTGTAGGAGGCCGGATGACCAGGTTTCTTGCAAAGGATGCAAAACAGTTCTTCTTTTTCGATGACTTCCTTCTCCAGCAGGGGACAGGCTTCACTTCTGTGAGGATTGCTGCATTTAACACATCTCGGGGTTAGATTGCAGTTGGCTGCGCTATGAAAAAAGCTCTGGCAGTTTCTGCATTGCGGAATATCTGGTTTTCGTAGAGGTTCCCACTTGATGCAGTGGTACTGGATTGTTTTAATTGATTTAAGCTCAGTTACATTGCTGACAGCACTAATTTCGACCATAAGGATTGGTAGATCGATGAGTTTTTCGTTGAGAATGTATTAACCTTTAAGAAATCCAAGTTCTCTTTTTGGTGGGTTTTTAATTCACTTAGAATTTCGGTAGGGTCAATGTTGGCGCTGAGCCCTTTCATTAAAAAAAGTTTTTGTTTTGAGGCTCTTAGGTGTATAAGAGAAAAATTTAGCTTTAGCTTTTTTCTAGATGCCCGCGCACTCTCATGTAGTCTTCTAGATTTGTTAGAAAAATAGCAAGTTTATGTTGATTATAACTTTTAATTTTTGAAATTTTCTAGGTTGAGTCCTTTTTTAGAAGATTCATAATTTCTTTTGCATCAATGTTAAAGACGTTTATTGGAGGGATGTCTTTGTTATTATTTTTGTTAATATTGATTTCTCTTTTGCTTTTAATTGTTTTGTTTTTGTTTCGTCACTAGCTAAGGCAGCGGCAGTGGCTGCGCTCGTTGATGCTTGGTTGGCGGTAGCGGGGGTGAAGATTGTTTTATGCTCTGCTCTCGTCTAGAGCTTTAATCGTTTTTTGTATGCACATGTTGTGCAAAGTTTTGCAGTATTTCACTATCACATATCAGTTCCTCCACCCCTTCGTCAAGAGAGGAGTAGTAATTGTTTTTGAGTGATTTTCTCATTGTTGGTGAGTCGGGACAGTTCATAATTTTACGTTTTCTCATTGCTCCATCTGCACATACAGTTTCTTGGTTTATTAATGCTTTAGTTAAATTGTTTTGAGAATAATGCTCGTTAAGCGGGGCTGCGCGGCCCCGCAATGATGTTTTGTGTTTTTTAACTTTTATTAGCAAGGAAAAATTTATTGTTTTTTGTTTACAAAAGACAAATAGGCCGGGTTAGAAACTTAGTCGCTGAAACACGTCTTCTGCCCTTTTTGCTTGTCAACGGCAAAACCTGCTTAAATTCAAGTGCTCCCAGGAAAACGTTTTAAAGAGACTAAACCGGGGCGCTTAAACTCCAAAATGAAAAAAAAGCACTAAGCGACCTAAAATTAACTGAATCCTTGACCCAACTACGTCTCGCTTTTATAGCCAGCTTAAGTGGGTCGGCATCGGCTGCGCTGTCGATGATATAATCGATAGGCCTATCGTCAGCTGTTGGTATTCGGATAGCTTAGTTTGCCCGTTCTGGGTTAAGAATTTAGTAGAACAGATTTCGAGATAATCCCAAGTTATCGTTTTTTGCAACTTGAAAAAGATCTCCTCACTTAATTACAAATATCTCAATTATGAAGCAACTAATGAATGAGGTTTATATACTAAATTTTATTTCAATTATTCTTAGGTTGTTTTATTGTCAAACTTGTAGTGTGGATGCAAAGATATCCAACATTTCGTTTCATTTTTATCGAAAATTTGAAAAACCCGATAATAATACCGTTATTTTAACTAACAACAAAATTTTTGAAAAATTTTTTCATTTGGATGATGTAAACTAATAATTAACGAATTAAAAAAGTGTTCCTTTATCGAAATCTGTTGGAAATTGTGGAAGTTATTAGCACTTTTTTAAAAAATGAGCAATTTCAGTTTTACCGTTCAAATGGTATTAAAAATCTCTATGGTCCGTTTTGCTCCACCGTTTGTGTGTACAGAATAATGGAAAGATAATATTATTAGCCATAGTTTGGTAAATAGAACTTATTTATAAGTTGCCTTATAATTGAGATATTTGTAATTAAGTGAGAAGATCTTTCTCAAAAATGCAAAGAACAATAATATGGGAGTATCTCGAAATCTGTTCTACTTAAAAATTTTTAACTCCAGATTCGGATTCATCGCGTGATTTTACATAAGAAATGACATCAAATTAAAGAGGATGAAAAATGCTGTAAACTAGTGTTATTAAACACATTTTCATTTCACTCTCCTAACCAGGGTACCTCTGGGACGTCTACATGTGACATATATATGGGCGATTCCATGAAAAATATGCCACCCAAAATTTTATTTTGGACAAAATATTTTTTTCGTATTCTATGTAGCAAAATAGTGTATACTTATTTCAGCATTTTGTCGAAATATGCTCAATTCGCGGAAAATAGTTTTTTGAAAATTTCGCTATTTAAAATTATAAATTATTTTGAGTTGATTGCTATCCGAAGCCATTGCTAATAAAAATATTTTAAAAAAACGCAAAATTTACTTCCGATCCCATACTTCCAAATTACCTACACTTAAAAGTTATTTTAATCTTTTTTGGTAACCAAATCGCGAATATTAGTACGAAAAATTAATTGCCGAGAAAGGACACTTTTTGTTTTCCTAATTTCTCTCAAAACTAGGTGCTGTATTAAGATATATACTGAATTAAGCTGTAAATGGGAAATCAAATAGTCGCCTTCAGTTGCTCCCTTTCGCGTGCGAATCTGCCACAGGCAAACAGCACGTGCTCCGCGTCTTCCTCTGTATCCCGCACCAGGTACACTCTGCGCTTTGGTCGTGGCCAAAACGGTGCAGGTAGCTGCGAAAGCAGCCGTGGCCACTTAGGACCTGCGTCAGGTAAAAGTTTACCTGTCTGTGCTTCCTGCCAATCCATATGCTCAGGTCTGGTATGAGCCGGTGAGTCCAGCGACCCTTGGGGGACGCATCCCAGCGATTTTGCCATCTCCCTAGGCTCTGTACTTTTGCTGAATTTCGAATCTCATTCTTCATCGCCGAAGAATAGCCTTTGCCGTGACTGTGGAAATGTCAGCTCTTCCAGAGGCGCCAGGCCAGCGATGACGAACGCGGCATCATCCGACACGGTGCGAAACGCACAACAAATTCGAATAGCGCCTAAGCGGTGTGTTGTGTGTATGTGTGAGTGTGTGTGTACACATTGGTACAAAACAAGAAATTAAGAGAACAGGGTATTTGTAGTCGGGGCACTCGATTGCAGCGCCTTTACTTGTTTGAGTTTCGTACTGTGTTATAGATTCATTCGAATTAGTTAAATAAAATCCGCGCGCTTATTCAAGCCAAAAGCCGAGTCGCGCCACTGGCATAGCTATCGATAGCACAACAGCTGGAACCGGCCAGTGTGGCCAGCTCTTTAGGGCCTAAGCACTCTAGCTCATCATTCAAAAATAGCCAGAAATACTATTAATTTTTCAAAGTGGCTATAAAAATAGCTAGCATAGTTTTTATACCCTGTTCTCACTAAAAATGCGAAAAGGGGGATCATGAAGTTATGTAAATTTAAGTAACAGGAAAAGGAAAAATTTCCGATACTATAAAGTATATATATTCTTGATGAGCATCAAAAGCCGAGTCGATATAGCCATCTCCGTCGGTCTGTCTGTCCGTATGAACGTAAATATGGTAAAGAGATAAAACAACATCGATTGCTCTTATATCAGCAAAATTTTAACTAAAAGTGTTGCAATGCTATATTTTAGTACGTTGCCTATAGTTTTGAAATAGCTAAACAGAAGCCTTTTTTATAAAAACAGCTACAAATCCGCTAGTGCCCGCCATCTGCATTTGAAAATCATCAGATCTGGCGGGAAAATAGCTAACGGCTGGAAAGGGCAGCGATTACAGTTATCGACGACTAACAGCTGACCATTGGCCTATCGATTATTATCATCGACCAACCGCAGTCTGCTGGATATAAAAGCAAGTCGCAAGTGCAAACGAATTCATTTCATTTTCTTCCGCAGAGCGGAAGGGTTCTTTTTTTCATTTATTTTTTTTTAATTGCCTTAGTCTTACACTCAAAGGGTCGTTCGCCTGTGTGAGTTCTATTAGCTCGCTGGCCAATTGCTGCGTCTCTTGCGATTTCTGGAGCAAAGATTCCACGCTCGAATAGCGACATTGCAGCTTATTTTCCACAGGATGTTTGAAAGGCAAGAACTTGTTTGCTACTTCGGGCTGTGAACGCCGTGACATAAATTTTTCCTACTGTGCCTCGTTTTCTGCCCGGCGCTGCGTCTCCTCCGAGCGCTTTGGAGATATTCGATGATTGGCGGCTATATTTTTCCCGGCGCTAATTCAGTCTTCAGCTCGGAATCTTTTGGCATCTCGGAATCTTTCGGCAGCTGCGCGTGCATTAACGTAGCAGATACTCGGTCCATGGTAAAGGAACGAGTCAGGCATGTTGACGTCGATTTTTTGATGTTCAAAAAGCGAGTAGTTTTGGCCAAGAAATCCATGTTTGCCTTTGAAAGGAGCAAGGAATCTGAGAAGGAAATTGGTGATATTGCTGCAATTCACTGTTTTAAATTTGTAATGTCTTTATGTTCGAGTGACTAAAATTTTGGTTTGCACTATGGATTTTGGATAAAAAATATTATTTTTTGGGGGAGCTTTGTATTTGTTCGTTTGTGTTGTTGTTCGTATGGAGAACGAGCTGAGACGGACTATTTTTGTGTAGAGCTGGAGCTGATAACTTTTGAGGGCTTTGACATTGACTTAGAGGACTACTTCGGTGCGGCAGATTTGATTAACTTATTGTTTTTGAGTTCAGACAGTTCGTTTTTAAGTTGCTCTGCCGTTTCCTTGTGATCCTTTCCAATTCGAAAAGCTGGTTGAAAAACAGAACCAAATGTTAAAATTTTCGAATACTGAAGCAAAAACATACATACTTAAAACTAGGTTCATTCCACATTCGACGACTTAGTCCGGGACTTACATGAAGAAGCAAGTTCCATAGAGTTTTGCAAAGAAAAAAACTTTATGAAGAAAAACTTCAACGTGCAAGTTGGGACACTCAAATGATCATCACTTCTCTAATCTCTACTTCTTTTGCGCACTTACCATCTTAGACCTCATGACGTCTATTCTGGCCTCATTTTCCCTGATTTGTACTTGGCTTTGCTGATCCATTTCGTTATAGGCCTCTTTAAGCGCACGCATTTCCTCCTGCATAATCACCTTTTCCTTTCTTATCTTGTCAGCTTCCGTTTTGCAGGCTTTTAACTCTTCATTTTCAACGATTAGAGACTGAATAAAGGGTATCAACGAGGAATCGCCCACAGCTACCTCGACGTTGTGCTGATGAAGCAGTGCGAGAAGCTGTGTCTGAGTTTCCTTAAATTTCTTTTTGTCTAGTTCCAACTGTTCAATGCGATTTTTCCATATCGTCCTGAAGTTGGTTGATACTTTCTTCTAGCTCCCGATATTCCCGATCCCTATCGCTGAGCTCTCGCAGGAATTTCCTTTTTAGCTGAAAAAATTAAAACAACATTTTTTTTAGCTACTATGATGTGTCACATCTGCGTTGTCTACACCTACATGATCCATCTCGTTGGGAAAGTAGGATTTGATGGGTCTCTCTTCCTCCGTCTCATGGTCATTTTGACAAGAAGCCTTGAGTTTGGCCATCTGAAGCTTCTTGACTTCGTTATCTGTTGAAAGATTTGAAGGAAAGCGAATTGAAAAGGGTAAGTAGAGTTGGTAATTCATTCTTAATTTTAAAAGAAACTATCAGTGAAAAAAAATGTAAAGCCCAGAGTCAACTTACGTCTGCGTAGAGACCAATACAAATGAAGAAATGGAAGATCTTAGCAAACATTCGATACTTTTTGAAGTGCTCGGTCTGATGAGTCATAAATAGGCCTTTTTCTGATCATAAATGAAACCTATGGTGGGGTGAAAATGGTACCCTAGCCGTGACTCTTCTTATAGAGACGATTTTAACCCGTTTCTTTGATCAGTTTCGGCTCTTTTCGAGTCATTTGCTAGTCTTTTTAGAGTCTTATTTCAATAAATCACATTTTGAGAATATTCATGAGTCTTCTTTTAATCGCACTTGAAAGTAATCTCTCTTTTATCATCAAAATTGATGTGCCTTATCGTATTAAGCTTTTTAAATAAATTGTACGACTTGTAAGACTCAAATACAACTCTTATACGTATTCATAAGACTCTTCGAATCGAGCACTTGTACAACTTTTATACAACTCCTCTACGAATCTTATTGAGTCTTCTACAACTTATTAAATGGACTTAAAAGTGATTCATAAGAATCATCGAATCAATTACTATACAATTGTTCGAATTTTCGAATTATTGTCGACACCTAAAAAGACCTTAAACGTACGTTACGTGACCCAGATCTTCCATAATTCATATACAAGCAAAGTTCGGAGCTTCCATTTGATGTGTATGAAAGAGTTTTTGGAGTAAACACATAAATTTGAGGGGTTTCGGGATCAAAAAAAGCATTTTCAAAGTTGATGTAGGCAGGTATTCGAAAATTTTCTTTGGTTGGTCTGTTTAACTTCATTGCCTAAAAAAATAACTTTATGTGACTTTTACGAGTTTTTATATGCTTCATTGGGAGGGTGAACGCACTTATATCTGTGTCAGAATAAGAGTTAGATTAGACTAAGAAATCTTCCCATTAAGTGCGACCGTTTTCATAGAAAAACAATCATTCCAGAAACGTTATATCCGGGTTCAGACACGTAAGAGAATCGTTTTTTTTATTTTTGAATTTATTAATTTTTTTAAAGGAGTTTTCAGTATTGTCTATATTTTTACAATGAATTAATCGATTTTTACGTCCATAACGTTAAAATATACAAAATTTATGGGCTAAAATATATTTAGCCTCTTGAACGTTGAGGTCGTGGGGTCTCAAACCCCCGTAGGAGCATTCGTTTTTATTTTTTAATTTTTAATTATACCCTTGTAGGTATTATAAAATTGTGCGGATGTTTGTAACGCATTGAAGGAAGCATCTCCGACCACACAGGTGACATATTTATTCTTGATCAGCATGACGAGCTAAGTTCATTTAGCCTTGTCCGTCTGTCGGTCTGTCCGTCCGTCAGTCCGTAAGTCTGTCCGTCTGCTTCTATGCTATCTCCTCCGTCAGTTTTGTAAAGCTATCCTCACCAAACTTTGCACAAAGTCTTTTGGTACAAATAAGTGCTGCACACTTTTGTAGGAAAACGGCCGGATCGGATGACTATAGCATATAGCATATCGAAAAAGAACGATCGGTCGAAAACTAGTTTAAGTGTGGAAATCTTTTTTTGTTTTAATGAAACGTACTTGTTATTGGCATTTTTACTTTAAAAACTTTAACACATTTCCACAAATCGGATGACTATAGCATATAGCTGCAGTAAGAAATGATCTAGTCGAAAAGGAATTAGTGAGAAAAACTTGTTTGTTTTAAATGGGATGGCCTCCACATTTCGTAATTAACAGTGTATTATGCTTTTCCATGATTTTTAACAAGTTTGGTCGAAATCAGACATGAATGAGAATCCAATAGAAAAGTAAGGTCCAAAAAGTAGTTCAGAAAACTCTTTGCCCACAATGGAAGCCTCCGCTAGATTCCTTTTTCCTTATAGATTCCTCTTATATTTAAATTAGATCTGCCGAAGGTAACTTATTAGACAACAGCACCACATCTAGGATGCCTTGAGCATCGTCCAAATTTACATTATAAACTGACGAGGAGCGTCTTCGCTCGAAAGTTTCCCCACACAGCCCTCTCCCAAAAAAAAAAAACGATACAGCGTAGAGAGCGGTTTTATCGCTATTCTTTCAAATGTGCTTGCTCTCCCTCTCTCAATTTCTTTTCTCCGCACTCCCCTCGCCTAAAATCACCAATCCCAACGACTTAAGCTCGATTTCCTAGAGCGAAACTCTTAAAAATTCAGGAATGAATAAATATTTTTAAAGAGTACTGTTCTTAAATTATTCGTTATACTTTTCCTGGGTGAATGCTTAAACATCAACAAAGTTGGTGCAAATCGGCTGGATCGGCGATCTGGCAGTTAAATAAAATAATGGTGTAGATCGATGAATCTTGGTAAGATGTATTGGGGGCCCAAAATATGTGCATAGGCCACGTTGGGGGAAACATACCTCAATAATTGGAGTTTCTGCCGAAAATGTTTGTGAATATGGACCACTGTGCTCTGTATCAAAGGTACAGAGAGTATATTAAGTTTATGCAAAAGTATGTTACAGCCAGAAGGGGAAGCATCTTCAACCCTATAAAAAGTATATAGATTCATGTTCAAAATCAACGGGCGAGTCGATTTTGCCATGTCCGTCTGCTCGTCCGTCTGTCTTGCAGTCTGTCTGTCGGTATGAACGCAATGGATCTCAGAGATGGATTGGCATGTATGGGACAAAACTTCTTGTACTTGCAGGCAGATCAAGTTTATTTCAATGGCCACGCCCTCTCCCGCTCCCGCAAGGGTAGTGGAATTTTGGGTATCAATAAAAATGCAGATCTTAGCAAAATCTGCCAAAATTATAGAGTTCGACTAATTTTAAAATGATTTTAAACAAGAAGAAGTTAATCCTTCCCCAATTTTTTTCTAATTTACAAATTTGAATTTTAAATTCATTCTTTTAAACGGGGAGAAAATAAGTAGCTAACTCAAGTGGTTTTTGTGAAACATGCATTCAATTTTGCCCTTAAAAGCACTATTTTGTTCATTCATTTATACCCTGTTCCCATTGGAAATGGGGAAAGGGGGGATCATGAAGTTGTGCAAAGCATGCAACAAGTAGAAGTAAACATTTGCGACCCTACAAAGTATATATATTCTTGATCAGCATCAACAGCCGAGTCGATTTAGCCCTGTCCGTCTGTCCGTCCGTCCGCTGTCCGTATGAACGCGTGTTTCTCAAAGACTATAAGAGCTAGAGCCTCACAAATTTTGCACGTACGAGGTGTGTTCAAAAAGTATCGCGAATTTGAATTTCGCGGGTTACGTATATTCGACGATCGCCAAAAAGCGTTATGTTGATACCGTCTCTCACTTATGCCGATTGGTCGGGGGGCGCATTTTGAATGTTCACTTAATTATTGACAGCTTGCTTGCACGTGTTTTGGATCGTCTTCGATTTTTACCTGTCCAAAAAACGGACCTCGTATCAAATTTTGTCAGAAAAACGAAATTAAGTACGCGGATGTATTCCGAATGTTGACTGTGGCATACGGAGAAGCTACCTTTGGACCGAAGCAACGTTTATCGGCAGGTAAAAAATGTTCAGAAGGCCGAGAAGGTGCGAACGACAAGACCGAAAAAAGCGCCAAGTTCGGTCGAATGTGAAAGTTTCGCTGACAGTTTTTTCGATTGCAGGGGTTGGGGGCATCATGAGTTCTTGCCACAGGGAAGAACGGTCAATAATGGAATATTACCTGCGTTATGCGCAATTTGCGCGAAGCAATCCCAGAAACGCCCGGATTTGTGGGAAGAACAAAAATTGGTTTTTGCACCACGATAACGCCCCCTGCTCACACATCGTTGCTTGTGCGCAATTTTTGGCCAAAAACAACACACTAATAATGTCGAAGCCACCGTATTCCCAGATCTGGCCCCCCTGTGACTTTTTCTTGTTCCCTAAACTGAAGAGGCACATGAAAGGACGACGTTACGCTACGCTTGACGAGATGAAGACGGCATCGAAGGAGGAGCTGAACAAGATAAAAAAAATCATCTTTTGAAGTGCTTCGAAGATTGGAAAACCGTTGGCAGTGAATAATATCTCGGGGATTACTTTGAAGGGGACAAAATAGATATTTATGAATAAATAAATAATTTTGAAAATTTTTTGATCCTCCCCCCCGCCATTTTTTTTCCCCCTGACCTACCTCTAAACTTTACATATATCAAGTAAGGCCCAATACCTATGTATTCTGAAAAGATCACTAAGATCGGACAATAAACACCGCAGTTATATACGAATCAATTTTGCTTGTGGGAGAGAGGTGGGGTCTTGCATTGTCAGTTATCGCGCGCGGCCGCATGTTATGCGTGTGTGCGTATGTGTGAGTGTGTGTGTGTGTATGTAAAGAAAAACACACGAAATCAAGGAACAGGGTGGCATTTTGTAAATGGGAATCAGATTTTCGTCTCCTCTTACTTGTTGTAATATTAGAAAAATAAAAGCTTTATTCTAAGAGTACAATATATCTTAAGCTAGAGCAACAATGGCCTTATAGCTGGGGTAGTTATTATAATGGTATTCCCAAGTGTGTTAAGTACGTGTGATTATTGTACTCTTTGATTTAAGTGTTTTGCGTTTAATTCTTGTTTTAATAAGGTTGTGTGTTTTTTAATGTTTGTTTTATTGGTTTCTGAGAGTAGTTGTTGCAGGGATAAGAAGGCAAGTGGCAATGCTGTTTTTGCAGGGAACTTTGAGATATGTTGACAGAGATTTCTTAGATGGTCTATTGTTAAGTTGATGAGTTACAAAACGTACATAGTGGGTGGTGGATTTTTGTTAAATAGATGTTCGTGTGTAAACCTGGTGCGTCCAAGTCGGAATCTTGTGTAAAGTATGGGCATCGCTAAGTTTATTGCAAATAAGAGATGACAATGTCCCTTATTTTGAGTAAAGTTGATAGTGAATCTGTACATATAACATACTTCGAGTTCTTCTTTTCTTTTGCGTATTCAGCGGCGCAGAGGATGGCGGCTGTTTCAGCTGTAACTATTGATGTGTATAGAGGGTGTGATTGCAGATTTTATTATAAAGTTTGTCTCTGAAACAACGCTGAATGTGGTCAGTGGGTCGATTAAACTGACCATAAAATAGAAGAAGCGCATTTTGCTAATAAAATTCAATAATTTGCAAGAGTTGTTCGTTTGTAAGACGATTCATGGTTAAATTATAGACCAAACTGAAGATGTTTGACAGTGAAACAAAACATGAAACGTGCGTGAGCTGTTTAAACCAGTGTTGCCAAAAAGATAACAGCTAAAAAATCACCCTTTACATAAAAATAGAAAACAAAAATTTTCCCCAAATTTTTTTTGCGATTCTATATCATTTTGTAGTTCTATATTTAGAGCAAAAAATGGGGTTCATCGAATTTCAGTTTCAACAATAAAACACAGGCTGCGAACGGCCTGGGATGCCATTCGGCGGAAATGCCCATATACTCGTATGGATTTGAGACGATTTTTCGCTGGATATTTTGGTTTCGCCGCTCACCAAGTTTCGATTTCAGAAAAGATGGTATTCACTTTGCTATTGTAATCATTATTGGGTTTAAAAATTATGCTTAAAGAATCTGTTGTTACTAATAATGGTGTTTAGTTGGTTAAATGCGATTAGAAGAGAGTTATCGATAATGGCAATCCCTGGGGGATTCCGTTATACAGCTTTTCTTCTTTTGGCAGTGCGTGGTTGACATTTACTTTAATTCGCCTGTTTGTCAGATAACTGAGCACGTAATTTATTATTTTCGGACCAACATTCGAGTCAATGAATTGTTGTAGTATGCAGTGTATGCCTATTCTGTCGAAGGCTTTTTCCATATTGCATATTGCGTTTGGGAGAGTAGATTTTGTTCTGTTAGATACCACATTAATCTTCGGGATACAATTTTTTCGAGAACTTTGGATGTATACGGTAGTAACGAAATAGGCCTGTTTCCAGTTATGCTATTTTTTGGCTAATGTGGTTTGTTTATGGGGATGATTGTTGCCATTTTCCATTGCTGGGGGGATAACACTGGTGTCAAAGATCTTATTATAAAGCTCAGATAGTTTTTTTACGCCTGTCGAGGGCAAGTTTTTTAACAGTGCATATGGAATGTTGTAAAAACCATGTAGTGAGTGAATACAGAAAATTAGTTCTATTGTGGTTATAGGAGACTCTATTAATTGGGCTTTTGGTTTGACTGAGTGGTTTAAGGGAGTTTGCAGTATGAATGAAGTATGAATGAGAAATTAGTGTTCTTTGAGTATTCGGACCATGCTTGAGCAAAGAGGTTAGCTATGGTTTCTGAGTTACTCGTGCTGAATGTTTCTGTTGTTATTGAGTGTAAGCGTGTAATTCTTTTTATACCAGGTGTGGTATGAACTTTTTTCCACAATAGCTCTGAACTAGAGTTAGGATTAATATCCTTGGTATATTCTACGACTTTTTGGCCAAAAACAACACACTAATGATGCCGCAGACACCGTATTCCCCAGATCTGGCCCCCTGTGACTTTTTCTTGTTCCCTAAACTGAAGAGGCCCATGAAAGGACGACGTTACGCTACGCTTGACGAGATAAAGACGGCATCGAAGGAGGAGCTGAACAAGATAAACAAAAATGATTTTTTGAAGTGCTTCGAAGATTGGAAAAACCGTTGGCACAAGTAATTAATATCTCATGGGGATTACTTTGAAGGGGACAAAATAGATATTCATGAATAAATAAATAATTTTTGAAAAAACACAAAATTCCCGATACTTTTTGAACACACCTCGTATTTCAAAATTGATCTCAGAAAGGATCAGTTTAAGCCCGGCAAGTCAAAAACCGGGATCAAAGTGTTGATCCCGGACGGGTTCAAGTAACGCCATTTCGAGAACAACCCATTGTTAATCGCGTTTTGGATAAAGTTGATCCCGAATGTTTAATTTTTTTGGTTCAGTGTATGGCATATAGGCATCAAAAAGTTAGGTTTGACCCCTTCTGGATGTACCTTTACTATTTGTACATACGATAAACGCGATTTCTTGATATTTCGTTCCCAAAGACCCTGTCCGTCTCTGCTGAATCTTGTGAATTTTTATCTTGAATCATTAATAATTGAGTTAAAATTGTTGTCGCTTTGTGTTGCTATTACAAAAGTACCCATAGAACGCGAACCTAGGGTACAGTTGAAAAACTGGGTATGAGGTGATGTTTGCAAATGTCCCTTCTATCAGTATTTAAGGGTCTCATCCCGGGTTTTTTATTTCAAAAGTTGGATTTTGTCTTACTGTGTAATAATTCAATAAGAGATATACAAGAAAAACCATGATTAAGAGGTCCGATTGTCATAAATTTTAAATATGTAATGAGGGAGAACATAAAATCAATTAATATGAATTTTCATTCAAGTATCCTTTAAGGCAAGTAAGTTTTTCTCACTAGACTATATTTCAAGAGCATTACTCTCTATGTCTGCTACTTGATAAAATGTTTCTGTTGTACTGAAATATAAATACATTGTGGAGGAATATTCAGAACTGATAAATTTGAAATTTGGTGGTGGTAGCTTGAAAAGAAAAATGATATTCATAGAAGAAATTTTCTTCTAACAGGTTGCTGATGTTAAATAGCTATATGTTTCTTCTGAAACTTACCTACTTTATGGAAGACAGTCAAACACAAATACATGCAAAATTTCGTTGATGTGTCGTTACAAGCAAAAAATATATCCCACGATACTCATTATACCCTTGCAGAGGGTATTATAAATTTGTGCGGATGTTTGTAACGCATTGAAGAAAGCATCTCCGACCACATAAAGTATATATTCTTGATCAGCATGACGAGCTGAGTTTATTTAGCTTATCGGTCTCTCCGTCTGTCCGTCTTTCTGTTTCTAATGGAAACGCCTCCAAAATAAGTTTTTCTTAGCTATCCTCACCAAACTTTCCATGATCTTTTCACTAAGTTTGGACTATGACTAAAGCATATAGCTGCCATAGGAACGATCGGTCGAAAAACTAGTTCTATTGAGAAAAACTTTTTTGCTTTTAATGAAAATGTCATTATCATTGGCATACACTTTCATTATATACTTTTACACAATTCTACAAAGTTTGGTCGAAATCGGATGACTATAGCATATAGCTCTCATAGGAACGATCGGTCGAAAAATTAGTTCGAGTGAGGAAAACTTTTTTGTTTTTAATGAAAACGTCCTTTTTATTGGCATATTCTTATTTTAAATACTTTAACACATTTCTACAAAGTTTTATTAAAATCGGATGACTATAGCATATAGCTGCAGTATGAATGATCGGTCGAAAAAGAAGTTCTAGTGAGAAAAACTTTTTTTTTTAATTGGGATCGTCTCCAAATTTCCTAATTAACAGTGTATTATGCTTTTCCATGATTTCACCAAGTTTGTTCGAAATTAGACATCTATATAGTATAGATCCCATACAAAAGTATGGTCCAAAAAGAAGGCTTAGTTAGAACAACTTTTTTGTTTTCAATGGAAGCTGCAAAGGTATACAAAACTTCGGCCGAGCCGAAGTTAACTTTCCCATATTTTTTTAAGAGCAATTATCTCTATGGGAGTTACTTGATAAATGTATATGTAAAATAAAAATGTATGTTGTAGCGGATCATTAAAAAAACCCTTGTGCAAAGTTTCAGTTTCCTACCGTTGAAGCTTTGGACACAAGAATTAAGTCAAATTTACGAGCTTCAGAGGGCTCTTGCCAAAGGTTTTTCCACAACGAAAATTCCAAAAAAGATATTTGGAAATTATTTTCCAATGTCAATCTTTCAGAATCTGTCAGGATTTATTTCAATATCCAGAATTTTTTAAATCTGGACCAGGCTACTATACATCCATTAGTCTGGAACTACGAGTCTTTTAAAAAAAAAATATTGTTATATTCTTTTAGTCACATAACCGTTTATTTTTTAAATACCCGATAGGTTTTTTTGTCGCCGCCCAGCTGGAGAATGTCGACCGATTCCTGACGGCCGCCGCCCCCCGTCATACCAGCTCCCATACCAGATTTTATATGGGATGTCATCAAATTCGGAAGCTGGTGCCGAGCGGTCGCTAAGAGAGACTAGCCGTACGGCAGTCTGTTTGGGCACGCCATACGGCAGGCAGTATAGACCATGCATCGGCCAGACGGTATTATCAACCAAAAGAATAAAATAAGAAAGATTGGTTGATTTCGCAATTTCATTAATGTTTGTAGTCTTCCATTGAATAGAGCGCAATATAGTTACTTCTTCTTTTAAATGTGTTTTGTTTGTGCTGTATGTAATTTGAATTTTTTTTTAATATTTCTATTATTATACCTCCACTGGGACTTGAACTTGGGACTGTTTGTTTATTAGACAAATGCTTTAGCTCTACGCCACGTCTGCTAAGTTCATAAACCGAACAAAATGTGCTGTATGTTCTAAAATCGCCTGGCGGACGGCTGACATTTCATGAACAGTCTCTGTTAGTCGTGGCCTGTTGTGGTGCATCGGGTAGTGTATCTGCCTGCTGAGCAAAAGGTCGTAGGTTTGATGCCGCCTCGGGATCGATAAAGAAACTGAGAAAATGAAAAAAACACAAGCGAAAAGATTGAGAAGGAGATAGCTCGGCTTGGCTCTTTAAGGCTATGTGCGGATCCGCCTGGCGTACGGTTATACCAAACAGACTGCCGGACGGTTAACAAAATTACCCAAGCCGATGGCTGCCTGAAATCGCCTGGCGGATGGCTGACATTTAATGTACAAAATCTGGAACTGCTTTGCAGATCGGGCAGGCCATTGGTTACCCTTAGCTGACTGCCGGATGGTTAACAGAAATGTGCTGGCCGTCGGCTGTCTCCAATGATCTGTTTGATAGCCCTGTTCACGATCCGCCAAACAACTTAAAAAGGAAATGTAAACACAAGTTAAACTCAGTCAATTGGATCAAATTTCAATCAAAAATCACTGAATAATATACCTAACGTTACTACCTAACGTTACTATCACAGACGATACAAACCATGCATCTGCCAAATTCCAAAAAATAGTTAGAGAATGCGCGAACCTTTCAAACCCAACTACTAATCTACGGAAAATTCCCACGAAGCCAATTTACTGGTGGAACAAAGAGTTAAAAGTTTTAAAAAAAGACAAGATATTACGACCTAATGAACTAAGAAGAAACCCTAGCACATCCAATATGTTAAATTATAAAAAGGCAAACGCCAAATTCAAGCGGGAAGCAAAAAGTGCCCAAAAACAGCATTCGTAGAATATACCAAGGATATTAATCCTAACTCTAGTTCAGAGCTATTGTGGAAAAAAGTTCATACCACACCTGGTATAAAAAGAAGTACACACATATACTCAATAACAACAGAAACATTTAGCACGAGTAACTCAGAAACCATAGCTAACCTCTTTGCTCAAGCATGGTCCGAATACTCAAAGGACACTAATTTCTCAGTTACCTTTACTAATATTAATTCTTCATTCATAGTGCAAATTCCCCTAAACCACACAGTCAAACCAAAAGCCCAATTAATAGAGTCTCCTATAACTACAATAGACCTAATTTTCTGTATTCACACTCTTCATGGTAACACTCCAGGTTTTGACAACATTCCATATGCACTGTTAAAAAACTTGCCCTCGACAGACGAAAAAAAAACTAAGTGTATAATAAGACTAGCTGAACACGCGGCGTCGCCCGGGCTCTTATGATTCTTAAGAGAACGATTATATTCAATCTAGTGCAGGCTGCATTTCGGTATAAACATTTTGGACCGCTCGATCTTTTTCTCTATATGCACGTCTTCATGATAATCTAAAATCATGAATATTTGGCTAATTTTGTGACTTCTTTGACCGTTTGGTTAATTCTTACTATTTACCCGTCTACAATTGCCGTTTGATAGATACAATAATCCAGGCTCAAATTATAAATTTCGCAATATTTTGGACCTTGTAATCTACAGCTTCCATTTACCAACGACGGCATTGTAATGTAAGCACTAAGCGCTTTCATAAATACTCATAAGGTTATTTTGGAAATTTCGCGATTTTTGGACCTTAGAAATCTTCTCGGGCAAGCGTTGCCTAAAGTCTTATGGCAATCGGATGAACGGTATAGTTTTTGAAATTTCGCGGTTTAATGACCATTTCCGGCCCATTTCTTCAATTTAAATACCTTCGCGGACTCCTCAAAGCTACATCAAAATCGAACGTTTTGCAAATTTTGCGGTTCTTGGACATTTTTCCGCCCATATCTTCTACTTGGAAACCTTTCAGGGCAAGCGTCGAACCACTATCTAAAAATTTACCGAAACCGCAAAGTTTTTAATTTTCGCGGGATTTTGGACAATTTTCTGCAAATTTCTTCAACTTAGAAACCCTCCCGAGCAAGCGTTCGATTCATTCCACAAAGATTGATTGCAATCGGATGAACATAATATTGCGAATTTCGCGATTTTTGGACCTTAGGAACCTTGCGGCCAAGCTTCTAACCATTGACCAAAATTTCATCGCAATCGGATGAACGGTATAGTTTTTGAATAATCGCGGGTTTTGGACTATTTTTCCCGCCCATTTCTTGAAATCAGAATCCTCCAAAGTTTTATAACAAACAAACATTTTGCAAATTTCGCGGTTTCTTCTACTTGGAAACCTTCCCGGGCAAGCGTCGATCAATTTCCCAAAGTTTTGCAATTTTCGCGGTTTTTGGTCCGTTTTCCGTAAATTTTTTCAACTTAGAAACCTTCCAATTTTGAAAATTTCGCAGTTTTTGGACCATTTCACAGACATGAGACATAGCCTATGACACTTTCCTGACCGACATGAGCATACTGTGAAAAATTCGTGAACATCGGTTCAGCGGTTTGACACCAGTGTTATACCCCAGCTATGGAAAATGGCAACAATCATCCCCATAAACAAACCACACAAAAAAAAAAAAAAGCATAACTGGAAACAGGCCTATTTCGTTTGTATCCCGAAGATTAATGTGGTGTATAACCCAACAAAATCTACTCTCCGCAACGCAATATGCATACAAAGAAAAAAGAAGCACCGTTGACTCTCTACTAGTATTGGATTATTATATCTGTAATAGTTTATCTACTCGAAATCATGTCTCCATCTTACAGAATAGGCATACACTGCATACTACGACAACTCATTGACTGAATGTTAGTCAGAAAATAATAAATTACGTGCGCAGTTATCTGACAAACAGGCAAATTAAAGCAAATGTCAACCACTCACTGTCAAAAGAAGAAAAGCTGTATAACGGAATCCCCCAGGGATCGCCATTATCGATAACTCTCTTGCTAATCGCATTTAACCAACTAAACACAATTATTATTAGTAACAACATATTCTTTAAGCATACGATGTATGCAGACGGCCTATGCCAAATTTTTAAACCCAATAATGATTACAATAGCAAAGTGAATACCATCTTTTCTGAAATCGAAACTTGGTGAGCCTTCAGCGAAAAATCGTCTCACATCCATATATGCATAAAATTAAATTGTACAAAGATTCAAATATATGTAAATAATAAAATTATTCCTAAAGTGAATAAACTTAAAATACTAGGCCTAACTCTCCATAAAAAATACTCTTGGAACGAACACATTCTTACACTCTTAAGTTCACTTAATAATAGGCTTAACGTTATCAAATGTCTTAGTAGTAAGAAATTAAAATGTAACACTAACTCTCTTATTAACATTACAAAATCAATAATCCTCTCTTAAATCGACTATGGTTAATGTATATACGGAAAAACTAACAATAGCAACTGCAAGAAACTTTCTACCCCTATCACGCTGCCATAAGAATCTCTCCAGGTGCCTTTCGTACCACACCCACAGCCAATCTGTATGCTGAAGCTGGGCAGCCGGATCTTAAAAGTAGATTCAACTGGTCCATCGGCTCTTAAACCAACAGGTTAAATAATACCTACGGCTCTTCACTGCAACCAACGCTTACAAACCTTCAAAGAAGAATACGGCACAATAAGATCCTGTGAAGCGTAAAGCTAATCATGAATAGGGCAACCGAATTAAACTTTATCCTTGCCCAACAGAGCAGCTATAAATTCAAATTACCACCATAGTATCTAAAAGCCGACTCTATTATGCTCCAACTAGCCCAGTACAACAAAACCGAAACCTCAAATGAGCAATTTGCGGCAACTTTCTACAGCATCAAAAAAAACCACTCGAGTTGGAGATCCATCTTCACAGACGGTTCGAAAACCAACAACATCACTGGTTTCAGCGTTGTTTCAGAAGACAACTTTATAATAAAATCTGCAATCACACCCTCCTATACATCAATAGTTACAGCTGAAACAGCCGCCATCCTCTGCGCCGCTGAATACGCAAAAGAAAATAAGAACTCGAAGTATGTTATATGTACAGATTCACTATCAACTTTACTCAAAATAAGGGACATTGTCATCTCTTATTGCAATAAACTTAGCGATGCCATACTTTACACAAGATTCCGACTTGGACGCACCAGGTTTACACACGAACATCTATTTAACAAAAATCCGCCACCACTATGTACGTTTTGTAACTCATCCAACTTAACAATAGACCATCTAAGAAATCTCTGTCAACATATCTCAAAGTTCTGCAAAAACCGCAACATTCCATCCCTGCAACAACTACTCTCAGAAACCAATAAAACAAACATTAAAAACTTTTTAACCCTTATTAAAAAACAAGAATTAACATAAAAAACACTTAAATCAAAACGTAAAATAATCACACGTACTTAACACACTTGCGAATTCCATTATAATAACTACCCAGCTATAAGGCCATTGTTGCTCTAGCTTAAGATATATTGTACTCTTAGAATAAAGCTTTTGTCTTTTTCTAATATTACAACAAATAATAAGTAATACATATTTCCTTGTTTTTTCGTGACATACTCACCACACTCACACATACGCACACTCCAACATACACACAAACACATGACATGACAGACTGACAAGGCAAGCCCCCCCTTCTCCCACAAGCAAAATTGATTCGTATATAACTTCGGTGTTTATTGACCGATCTTAGTGATCTTTTCAGAATACATAGGTATTGGGCCTTACTTGATATATGTAAAGTTTGGTAGGTCTATCTAAAAATTGTGGCTCTGACAGTTTTTTGCGCTTAAAGGGGAGGGGGAGGAATTTTCCAAACTGATTCAAACTCGTATTGATCTTAAAATCGACGTTTTTTGGGATTGAACTGTTCGGGTATACACCTACCTACATGCAAAAATTTGTGGCTCTAGCTCTTATAGTCTTTTCTTAGAAACACGAACAAATAACGGACAGGCGGGACAGGGCTAAATCGACTCGGCTGTTGATGCTGATCAAGAATATATATACTTTATAGGGTCGCAAATGTTTCCTTCTACCTGTTACATACTTTTGCACAACTTCATGATCCCCCTTTTCCCATTTTCAATGGGAACAGGGTATAAATAGATGAACAAAATAGTGCTTTTAAGGGCAAAATTGAATGCATGTTTCACAAAAACCACTTGAGTTAGCTACTTATTTTTTCTCCCCGTTTAAAAGAATGAATTTAAAATTCAAATTTGTAAATTAGAAAAAAAAAAATTGGGGAAAGTTAACTTCTTCTTGTTTAAAATCATTTTAAAATTAGTCGAACTCTATAATTTTGGCAGATTTTGCTGAGCTCTGCATTTTTATTGATGCCCAAAAAATTCCACTTCCACTTGCGGGAGCGGGAGAGGGCGTGGCCATTTGAAATAAACTTGATCTGCCTGCAAGTACAAGAAGTTTTTGTCCCATACATGCCAATCCATCTCTGAGATCCGTGCGTTCATACCGACAGACAGACTGCAAGACAGACGGACGGACAGACGGACATGGCAAAATCGACTCGCCTGTTGATTTTGAGCATGAATCTATATACTTTATAGGGTTGAAGATGCTTCCTTCTGGCTGTAACATACTTTTGCACAAACTTAATATACTTAATATACCTTTGATACAGAGCACAGTGGTCCATATTCTAAAACATTTTCGGCAGAAACTCCAATTATTGAGGTATGTTCCCCCAACGTGGCCTATGCACATATTTTGGGCCCCCAATACATCTTACCAAGATTCGCTCGATCTACACCATTATTTTATTTAACAGCCAGATCGCCGATCCAGCCGATTTGCACCAACTTTGTTGATGTTTAAGCATTCACCCAGGAAAAAGTATAACGAATAATTTAAGAACGAACGCACTTTAAAAATATTTATTCATTCCTGAATTTTTAAGAGTTTCGCTCTAGAAATCGAGCTTAAGTCGTTGGGATTGGTGATTTTAGGCGAGGGGAGTGCGGAAAAGAAATTGAGAGAGGAGAGCAAGCACATTTGAAAGAATAGCGATAAAACCGCTCTCACTGTATCGTTTTTTTTTTTGGGAGAGGGCTGTGTGGGGAAACTTTCGAGCGAAGAGCGCTCCTCGTCAGTTTATAATGTAAATTTGGACGATGCTCAAGGCATCCTAGATGTGGTGCTGTTGTCTAACGTAAGTTAACTTCGGCTCGACCGAAGATTTGAATATAAGGGGAATACAAGAAGGAATACAAGGCTTCCATTGAAAACAAAAGAGTTTTTCTAAGACTACTTTTTGGACCTTACTTTTCTATTGGATTTATACTAGATGTCTGATTTCGACCAAACTTGGTAAAATCATGGAAAAGCATAATACACTGTTAATTACGAAATGTGGAGGCCATCCCATTTAAAACAAACAAGTTTTTCTCACTAGAACTTATTTTTCGACCGATCATTCTTACTGCAGCTATATGCTATAGTCATCCGATTTGTAGAAATGTGTTAAAGTTTATAAAATAAGAATATGCCAATAACAAGGACGTTTCATTAAAACAAAAAAGATTTCCACACTTAAACTAGTTTTTCGACCGATCGTTCTTTTTCGATATGCTATATGCTATAGTCATCCGATCCGGCCGTTTCCTACAAATGTGCAGCGTATTTGTACCAAAAGACTTTGTGCAAAGTTTTGGTGAGGATAGCTTTAAAACTGACGGAGGAGATAGCATAGAAGCAGACGGACAGACTTACGGACTGACGGACGGACAGACCGACAGACGGACAAGGCTAAATGAACTTAGCTCGTCATGCTGATCAAGAATAAATATACTTAATGTGGTCGGAGATGCTTCCTTCAATGCGTTACAAACATCCGCACATATTTATAATACCCTCTGCAAGGGTATAATTAAAATAATTTAAAAAACAACCGATGCTCCTACGGGGATTTGAACCCACGACCTCAACGTTCAAGAGGCTAAATATATTTTAGCCCATAAATTTTGTATATTTTGACGTTATGGACGTAAAAAATCGATTAATGCATTGTAAAAAATGTAGACAATACCGAAAACTCCTTAAAAAAATTAATAAATTAAAAAAAAAAAAAAAAAACGATTCTCTTACGGGGATTTGAACCCTGGACCTCAACGTTCTGGAATGATTGTTTTTTCTATGAAAACGGTCGCACTTAATGGGGAAGATTTCTGAGTCTAATCTAACTCTTATTCTGACACAGATATAAGTGCATTCACCCTCCCAATGAAGCATATAAAAACCTCGTAAAAGTCACATAAAAGTTAATTTTCTAGGCACTTGAAGTAAAGCAGCCAACCAAAAGAAAATTTTCGAATACCTGCCTACATCAACTTTGAAAATGCTTTTTATGATCCCGAAACCCCTCAAATTTATGTGTTTACTCCAAAAACTCTTTTCATACACATCAAATGGAGAGCTCCGAACTTTGCTTGTATATGAATTATGGAAGATCTGAGTCACGTAACGTACGTTTTAAGGTCTTTTTAGAGTCGTTCAATAATTCGAAAATTCGAACAATTGTATAAGTAATTGATTCGATGATTCTTATGAATCACTTTTTAAGTCCATTTAATAGTTGTAGAAGACTCAAATAAGATTCGTAGAGGAGTTGTATAAAAGTTGTACAAGTGCTCGATTCGAAGAGTCTTATGAATACGTATAAGAGTTGTATTTGAGTCTTACAAGTCGTACAATTTATTTAAAAGCTTAATACGATGAGGCACATCAATTTTGATGATAAAAGAGAGATTACTTTCAAGTGCGATTAAAAGAAGACTCATGAATATTCTCAAAATGTGATTTATTGAAATAAGACTCTAAAAAGACTAGCAAATGACTCGAAAAAGAGCCGAAACTGATCAAAGAAACGGGTTAAAATCGTCTCTATAAGAAGAGTCACGGCTAGGGTACCATTTTCACCCCACCATAGGTTTCATTTATGATCAGAAAAAGGCCTATTTATGACTCATCAGACCGAGCACTTAACGAAGTCAAGAAGCTTCAGATGGCCAAACTCAAGGCTTCTTGTCAAAATGACCATGAGACGGAGGAAGAGAGACCCATCAAATCCTACTTTCCCAACGAGATGGATCATGTAGGTGTAGACAACGCAGATGTGACACATCATAGTAGCTAAAAAAAATGTTGTTTTAATTTTTTCAGCTAAAAAGGAAATTCCTGCGAGAGCTCAGCGATAGGGATCGGGAATATCGGGAGCTAGAAGAAAGTATCAACCAACTTCAGGACGATATGGAAAATGAGATATTTAGAATAAAATATAAATCAGGATCGCATTGAACAGTTGGAACTAGACAAAAAGAAATTTAAGGAAACTCAGACACAGCTTCTCGCACTGCTTCATCAGCACAACGTCGAGGTAGCTGTGGGCGATTCCTCGTTGATACCCTTTATTCAGTCTCTAATCGTTGAAAATGAAGAGTTAAAAGCCTGCAAAACGGAAGCTGACAAGATAAGAAAGGAAAAGGTGATTATGCAGGAGGAAATGCGTGCGCTTAAAGAGGCCTATAACGAAATGGAGCAGCAAAGTCAAGTACAAATCAGGGAAAATGAGGCCAGAATAGACGTCATGAGGTCTAAGATGGTAAGTGCGCAAAAGAAGTAGAGATTAGAGAAGTGATGATCATTTGAGTGTCCCAACTTGCACGTTGAAGTTTTTCTTCATAAAGTTTTTTCTTTTGCAAAACTCTATGGAACTTGCTTCTTCATGTAAGTCCCGGACTAAGTCGTCGAATGTGGAATGAACCTAGTTTTAAGTATGTATGTTGTTGCTTCAGTATTCGAAAATTTTAACATTTGGTTCTGTTTTTCAACCAGCTTATCGAATTGGAAAAGGATCACAAGGAAACGGCAGAGCAACTTAAAAACGAACTGTCTGAACTCAAAAAACAATTGAAGCAACTTAAAGAAACCTCTGCTGAGGACTATCAACTGAAGCAGCCAGAAATCGATGCTCTTGCTAATGAAAAGCAACAGTTGAAACAGCAGTGCCAAGTCTTGGAGGTTAATTATGCTGCAGCCCAAGCAAAACTCAGAGAGTATGAGGCCAAAATAGAGGACACGACGTCTAAGAGGGTAAGTGCGGAAAAGAAGTAGAGATTAAGGGTGAAAGTACGTCACTTGCTCTGGCCTGGTCTATAAACCTTTCCCTTTCACTTCGCAAAGTCTCCTGATGAATTCCGCGTGAAAGTGCTGCCAATGCAAGGGGTTCTCCAGTTTTACGACGCAGTTGAATTCATTAGCCAATGCTTTCCATGTAGAGAAGAAGCCTGACTCTCCTAAAATCATTTGTTGTGCTATAAGCTTTGGGATCCTTGTATCGGGCATATTCATTACCTTTGAATAATAGTCAACAACAAGACAGCACGAAAAAAATTAGCGTGCGCTTTTTTGCGTATTCTGAGAAAATTAAATTTTAGTAAGTGAAGTTAGTTCCAAAATTCATATATCGCCAGCCCTGGAACATTCGCGCGCATTTACATTACAAAGCCATGATTGAAAGGCATTAGTCAGATGTTTAGCACATCTGCGTGTTTGTCGACCTTTATAAATTGAATTTATTATGGAAACTCCCAGTGTTTTGATGGCAGAAAATTAAAGAGTCCAGCTAAAAAACTCTCCGACTTATTAAAACTGTGATGCAAATTGAAGACGCTGAAGTTAGCCATCAGTTAATTCTTTCAATGATTGACGGAAAAGCTTGTAACGCATTGACGGATACAACATCAACATTTGCGGAGCAACAAGCAAACAATTTAATAACAATTACGAAATTTTATTAAAAGAAGTGAAAACAGAAAATTTGAGATTCGGTCTTTTAACTTTACATGGATGGATTCGGTTTTTTGAATGCCTTCTGCATTTGTTCTACAAATTGCCTTTAAGAAGGTGGCAAGCTAGATCGGTGGAGGTCAAAGAAATTGTTGCCAAACCCAAAAATCGAATTCAAACCGAATTCAAGGAAAAACTACGCTTACTTATTGATCCCACGAAACCTGGATTTGGAAGAAGTAATGATGGTAACACTGATAGGCGATTTTTCAAAACACAGAATTGTCTGCACAGATTACAAAGATAGACATCGATTTGCTTGAAATAATGCACACTATATTAATAGATGTTTCATGTAACCATGATATTAATGTAGACAAATTCAAAAATCAAGCCTTGGAGACTGCTTGGAATTTCGTTAATTTGTACTCTTGGTATAATATGTCGCCAACTTTACATACATTTTTTATTCAGCCCGAAATAATTAAGTATGCATTGCTCCCAATTGGTCAATTAACTGTGGAGGCCCAGAAAGTACAAAACGAAGATTTCAAGCTTAATCGAGAACTTTTTTCCAGATAAATGCAGTCGGGAAAAGTGCAACCTCGATGTTCTAAATAGAATGTTCATTACCTCGGATCCTCTAGTATCAAGAGTCAGGAAAAAAATAAATCAAATGACAAAACAGCTTTAGATCTATTGCGAAATGTACCTAAAGTTAAAGAGGAATTCTCTAATCTAATAATTAAAAGTAGCGATGAGGATGGAATAAAGAAAATTGTTGAAAAAAAATTTAGAAATTGGTTGTGTGGTTTATTTTTAATTAAAACAATCTCTGAAGTCTGAAGTTTTAAAAATTTGGACCAATTATCCCTACGGAAACTATAGGATATACTTTTTAGATATTTCACTAAATATTTGTGGCTTTTAAGTTTTTTTTGTAATACTTTATTACTATTAAAAAGATGGCATCAACATTTTTTTGCTACAGGACTCCTCTGAATTTTGGCGCGATTCTGGCTTTTTTGCCCCACTGTGCGACGTCTAGTGGTTTATTATTGATTCAGCCACATTGGTCTCACAATTCGTTCTAAATTATTGGTCCGATGGCTGAGCAAGACACTGCAAGAGTGGACAGAAAAGAAATAGGACTCAATGGTATATTAAGTCTGTTATATTTGAGTACAAGATAAGAACAAGAGCTCAGCAGCCAGGTCAGTACCTTGGCAGTACCCACAATTTGTCTCCATCTAAGCGCTTATCACATCCAAAATAATTGTCACCAATATATTCCTGAGCTGTGCAATAGCTGTTTTTCGTTCCACACACGCCTTAGAAACGCCGCTATCTATAAAAGTGTGGATTTTGTTCAAGTTGCTGGATACACAACAAACGAAATCGTAAACAGAAAATTTCTGGCACCATTTTTTTTCAATTGAACGTTGGTAGGAATCTTTTGATTTCGCGTTGCTGGATACCAGGCTTAAACAGAAAATTCCTGGCACAATTTTTTTTCGCGGGAGGCGAGCGTGGGTTTTGCGTGATTATTTAACAAAACAAAAGAAAACTTTTCTAAAAGTCAGAAAGAACCATCGAAGAATCCAACAGACACTTTTAAAAGATTAAATCTAACACGTTGCGTTTCAAAATATCAAGAAGGTGAAGCGCGTACTTTTTCGCGAACTGTAAGAATAAGTTGGACCTGCTGCTTCTGTGCCAAAAATATTGGTAGTACGGCTATTCCTGGAATAAGTTAATCAAATCTGCCGCACCGAAGCAGCCTTTTGGGAAATTCCCCTTAAAGTAGGCCTTAAAGTCAATGTCAAAGCCCTCGAAAGTTAGCAGCTCCAGCTCTACACAAAAATAGTCCGTCTCAGCTCGTTCTCCATACGAACAACAACACAAACGAACAAATACAAAGCTCCCCCAAAAAATAATATTTTTTATCCAAAATCCATAGTGCAAACCAAAATTTTAGTAATTCGAACATAAAGACACTACAAATTTAAAACAGTGAATTGCAGCAATATCACCAATTTCCTTCTCAGATTCCTTGCTCCTTTCAAAGGCAAACATGGATTTCTTGGCCAAAACTACTCGCTTTTTGAACATCATGAAATCGACGTCAACATGCCCGACTCGTTCCTTTACCTTGGACCGAGTGTCTGCTACGTTAATGCACGCGCAGCTGCCGAAAGATTCCGACATGCCGAAAGATTCCGAGCTGAAGACTGAATTAGCGCCGGGAAAAATATAGCCGCCACTCATCGAATATCTCCAAAGCGCTCGGAGAAGATGCAGCGCCGGGCAGAAAACGAGGCACAGTGGGAAAAATTTATGTCACGGCGTTCACAGCCCGAAGTAGCAAACAAGTTCTTGCCTTTCAAACATCCTGTGGAAAATAAGCCGCAATGTCGCTATTCGAGCGTGGAATCTTTGCTCCAGAAATCGCAAGAGCCCAGAAATCGCAAGGCGAACGACCGTTTGAGTGTAAGACTAAGGCAATTAAAAAAAAAATAAATGAAAAAAAGAACCCTTCCGCTCTGCGGAAGAAAATGAAATGAATTCGTTTGCACTTGCGACTTGCTTTTATATCCAGCTGACTGCGGTTGGTCGATGATAATCGATAGGCCAATGGTCAGCTGTTAGTCATCGATAACTGTAATGGCTGCCCTTTCCAGCCGTTAGCTATTTTCCCGCCAGTTCTGATGATTTTCAAATGCAGATGGCGGGCACTAGCGGATTTGTAGCTGTTTTTATAAAAAAAAGGCTTCTGTTTAGCTATTTCAAAACTATAGGCAACATACTAAAATATAACATTGCAACACTTTTAGACAAAATTTTGCTGAAATAAGAGCAATCGATGTTGTTTTATCTCTTTACCATATTTACGTTCATACGGACAGACAGACAGACGGACATGGCTATATCGACTCGGCTGTTGATGCTCATCAAGAATATATATACTTTATAGTATCGGAAATTTTTCCTTCTCCCTTTTACATACATTTATATGACTTCATGATCCCCCTTTGCCCATTTTTAGTGAGAACAGGGTATAAAAACTATGCTAGCTAATTTTATAGCTTCTTTGAAAAATTAATGGTATTTCTGGCTATTTTTTAATGTTGAGCTAGCGTGCTTAGGCCCTAAAGAGTTGGCCACTCTGGCCTGTTCCAGCTGTTGTGCTATCGATAGCTATGGCTGTGGCGCGCCTCGGCTTTTGGCTTGAATAAGCGCGCGGATTTTATTAAACTAATTCGAATGAATCTATAACACAGTAAGAAACTCAAACAAGTAAAGGCGCTGCAATCGAGTGCTCCGACTACAAAATACCCTGTTCTCTTAATTTCTTGTTTTCTACCAATGTGTACACACACACTCACACATACACGCAACACACCGCTTAGGCGCGATTCGAATTTGTTGTGCGTTTCGCACCGTGTCGGATGATGCCGCGCTCGTCATCGCTGGCCTGGCGCCTCTGGAAGAGCTCGCTGCCGACATTTCCGCAGTCTACTCGGAAACCCAAGGCCAAGGCTATTCTTCGGCGATGAAGAATGAAATTCGAAATTCAGCAAAAGTACTGAGCATAGGGAGATGGAAAAATCGCTGGGATGCGTCCCCCAAGGGTCGCTGGACTCACCGGCTCATACCAGACCTGAGCATATGGATTGGCAGGAAGCACAGACAGGTAAACTTTTACCTGACGCAGGTCCTAAGTGGCCACGGCTGCTTTCGCAGCTACCTGCACCGTTTTGGCCACGACCAAAGCGCAGAGTGTACCTGGTGCGGGGATACAGAGGAAGACGCGGAGCACGTGCTGTTTGCCTGTGGCAGATTCGCACGCGAAAGGGCGCAACTGAAAGCGACTATTTGATTTCCCATTTACAGCTAAATTCAGTATATATCTGAATACAACACCTTGTTTTGAGAGAATAATGGAGGAAAAAAAGTGCCCTCTCTCGGCAATTAATTTTTTCGTACTAATATTCGCGATTTGGTTACCAAAAAAGATTAAAATAGCTTTTAAGTGTAGGTAATTTGAAAGTATGGGATCGGAAGTCAATTTTGCGATTTTTTTTTTTTTTATTAGCAATGGCTTTGGATAGCAAGCAACTCAAAATAATTTATAATTTTAAAAAGCTAAATTTTACAAAAATTATTTTCCGCGAATTGAGCATATTTGGACAAAATGCTGAAATACGTATACACTATTTTGCTACATACGAGTAGAATACGAAAAAAAATATTTTGTCCAAAATAAAATTTTGGGTGGCATATTTTTCATGGAATCACCCATATAGATGTCACATGTATACGTCCCAGAGGTACCCTGGTTAGGAGAGTGAAATGAAAATGTGTTTAATAACACTAGTTCATCCTCTTTAATTTGATGTCATTTCTTAAGGGGCTCTCATTGAGCAACTTTTTTTCGACTTTTTTTTTGCATTTATTTATAGCTTGGATATTCAAAAATACCCCCCCCAAAAGGATTTTCGAAAACCGAATTAGTTTAGGAGATATAGTCCTTTTAGTGACCCAATGTGACCTAAATTCCCAAGCAACGCAAACTTAAGGGGGTCTCCACACTTTTTTAACCCTCGTATTTCCACCTCACGGCGATGATATCTCCCGTTCAACTGAACCGATTTTCATGAAACAAAGGGAATCGACGCAGAATTCACCTTCCGGCTGACCTCGACCATAATTTTAAAAAATTTTTTACATTTTTACACTAAACTACAAAAAAGCCCGAAATTGAAATTTTTTTGAATGGCCGCCTTTTGTCAAAAAATCACAAAATTAAGTTTGAGGTTCAGCCGGTTTCTTTAAACCCCGTTTTTTCATTCGGACGCTCCGGAATCGTGGCCGCCGTGACGACACCTTTTTCACCACCAACTTTGAAGTCTCATTACTTTTGGGCCCTGTATCGAGGCAAAAAAAAAGTTAAAAAATTTTGCGGTTTCGGTAAGTCTTTGGATAGTGGTTCGACGCTTGCCCACAAAGGTTTCCAAGTAGAAGATAAGGGCGGAAAATGTTCGATTTTGATGAAGCTTTAAGGAATGGTTGCACGCTTGCCCGCGAAGGTATTTAAATTCAAGAAATGGTCCGGAAATGGTCATAAAAAAAACGCGAAATTTCAAAAACTATACCATTCATCCGATTGCCATAAAACTTTGGGCAACGCTTGCCCGAGAAAGTTTCTAAGTTCCAAAAATCGCGAGATTTGCAAATAGTCTTATGAGTATTTATGAAAGCGCTTAGTGCTTATATTACAATGCTGGCGTTGGTAAATGGAAGCTGTAGATTACACGGTCCAAAATATTGCGAAATTTTCAAATTTTTGATTTGAGCCTGGATTATTTTGAAAATTTGATAGACGGCAATTGTAGACGGGTAAATAGAAAGTATTAACCAAACGGTCAAAAAGTCACGAAATTTGCTAAATATTCATGATTTTAGATTATCATGAAGACGTGTATATAGAGAAAAAGATGGAACGGTCCAAATGTTTATACCGACATGCAGCCTGCACTAGATTAAATATAATCGCTCTCTTAAGAATCATATGAACCCGGGCGACGCCGGGTGTTCAGCTAGTATTATATATATAATATATTATATATTAGATATATATGATTGATGCCCTATGTCCCACAAGGGATCGGAACTGGAAGAAGAAGATGATAGAAGATTAGAATGACGATGGTGTAGATTTAATAATGGGGTAAGATGGCATCTTGAAATCAGCATACAATGAAATCGGGGGTTCTCCGAGTTATATAGTCCACCAATGCACTGTGGGCCAGAAATCTCATTTTTTGGCCAAAACTCTGGCATTTCTACACCAGACTAGCTAGGAAGCTAAAGTTTTTTACGAAATGTTCTTAAAAGATTGAACTTAACGCACATAATTTTTTAAAAAATAAAGCAATTTTAAAACATATTGATAATCCAAGTCAAGGTTGGAAAATTTTTCAACTTTTTGGATTTTGAACTTTAAAAAAAAACTTGTGGTTAGACTTAACCCAAATTTTGCAGAGAGGATATACAAGTGTAGATTGTTTCTAAGAAAAATAATTGTCATGATCGGATAAGTCGTTTATGAGTTATTAACTCAAAATAGTACTGACTTTGAATGCCCACCCTGTCAAGGATTTTCAGTCAATCTGACTACTTTCACCCTTATTTTTATTTATTTAACCTGTTCTTTGCATTCATTTCTTAAAACAAAAAATAACATATAAACAATTAATTAATTAAAAAATAATTTTTGTATGTATTGTAAACCGTAATTCCGTGCTTCTAAAAGTATGTTACACATTTTAATCCATGGGAATAAAAATACCTTAGCTCTCACAGTTTGGCTTCATGGTCCAAATTCCGAAGTTTTAAAAAAGAAAAGCATACTTTTCGGCTGACTTGAAAATTGAAACTGGCTCGATGCCAACTGGGGATACATTTTTAAAAGCGATTTAATAAAATCCAAAGGAAATCCGCGCAAAAGCGCATACCTCCAGTTATAGTACAATATTCAAAGAAAATTATTTGACATGTTACAAGTGATTAGCCAGTGGCACCCGTGGGCACTCTCAAATCAAAGTTGCCAAATGTAAAAAAAACGCAAAAAAATTACTGATTTTTTCCATTTTTTATGAAAACGAATACAATTGGAAACTTCTTTATAATTTTTTATTTAAATCTAGTCCGTAGTCGAAAATATATAATTAATCTCTAGAAGCTGTTTCTTTCCTAGTTTCGACTATTAATTTTCCATTTTTTGGAGCAATTTAATGAAAAATCAACTTTGAATTGCTGCCATTCAAAAAACAAGAAGTGAAAATGTTCCAAATTTTGGCATAAAATAGCTATAAGTATTCTTAATCGTTTCCGATAATCGTTTTCTCAACTTTCCCAAACAAACAAGTAAGGGAGCTGCAGTCGAGTGCCCCGACTACAAAATACCCTGTTCCCTTGATTTCGTGTGTTTTTTCTTTACATACACACACACTCACACATACACACACTCCAACATACGCACAAACACACAAACGCATGGCATGCGGCCGCGCGCGATAACTGACAATGCAAGACCCCCCCTCTCTCCCACAAGCAAAATTGATTCGTATATAACTTCGGTGTTTATATTGGGCCTTACTTGATATATGTAAAGTTTGGAAGGTCTATCTAAAAAATTGTGGCTCTGACAGTTTTTTGCGCTTAAGGGGGGGAGGGGGAGGAATTTTCCAAATCTGAAACAAACTCGTTTTGAATCGGGTATACACCTATCTACATGCAAAAATTTGTGGCTCTAACTCTTATAGTCTCTGAGAAACACGCGTTCATACGGACAGACGGCAGACGGACAGACGGACGGACAGACGGACAGGGCTAAATCGACTCGGCTGTTGATGCTGATCAAGAATATATATACTTTATAGGGTCGCAAATGCTTCCTTCTACCTGTTACATACTTTTGCACAACTTCATGATCCCCCTTTTCCCATTTTCAATGGGAACAGGGTATAAAAAGTGGGACTTTTGGCCAAAATTTCGGCCTGCTGGCCCAGTGTGCAATGGAAAGGGAGGGTATGTTCTGGCAAAAATATACCAACTTCTTTTTCCCTCGGTTTTCTTTTGTTTAACATGTGTGAGCCGAGACGGGCATTTTTAAAATATAAATTTTTTGTTTGCCGACCAGTCCAGCTATCAAGGTCGGACTCATCCCTGAGTCAGCCGAAAGCTAGCCAGCGACCGATAGTTGGACCCGGGAAAGAACGTCGGAGCATTACAAATGGTTTAGGTTTGACCCCTTCTGGAAGTACGTTATTCAATTGTACGATTAAAGCAAATTCTTGATATTGCGCGATTTTTATTCCCTTGCAGAAGGTATTATAAAATTGTCCGGATGTTTGTAACGCATAAAAGGAATTATCTCCGACCACATAAAGTATATATATTCTTGATCAGCATGACGAGCTGAGTTGATTTAGCCTTGTCCGTCTGTCCGTCTGTCTGTTTCTATGCTATCTCCTCCGTCAGTTTTAAAGCTATCCTCACCAAAAATAGTATATATTATTATTATTATTTTTGTAATATTAGAAAAAGACAAAAGCTTTATTCTAAGAGTACAATATATCTTAAGCTAGAGCAACAATGGCCTTATAGCTGGGTAGTTATTATAATGGTATTCGCAAGTGTGTTAAGTACGTGTGATTATTGTACTCTTTGATTTAAGTGTTTTGTGTTAATTCTTGTTTTTTAATAAGGGTTAAAAAGTTTTTAATGTTTGTTTTATTGGTTTCTGAGAGTAGTTGTTGCAGGGATGGAATGTTGCGGTTTTTGCAGAACTTTGAGATATGTTGACAGAGATTTCTTAGATGGTCTATTGTTAAGTTGGATGAGTTACAAAACGTACATAGTGGTGGCGGATTTTTGTTAAATAGATGTTCGTGTGTAAACCTGGTGCGTCCAAGTCGGAATCTTGTGTAAAGTATGGCATCGCTAAGTTTATTGCAATAAGAGATGACAATGTCCCTTATTTTGAGTAAAGTTGATAGTGAATCTGTACATATAACATACTTCGAGTTCTTATTTTCTTTTGCGTATTCAGCGGCGCAGAGGATGGCGGCTGTTTCAGCTGTAACTATTGATGTATAGGAGGGTGTGATTGCAGATTTTATTATAAAGTTGTCTTCTGAAACAACGCTGAAACCAGTGATGTTGTTGGTTTTCGAACCGTCTGTGAAGATGGATCTCCAACTCGAGTGGTCTTTTTTGATGCTGTAGAAAGTTGCCGCAAATTGCTCATTTGAGGTTTCGTTTTTGTTGTACTGGGCTAGTTGGAGCATAATAGAGTCGGCTTTTAGATACTATGGTGGTAATTTGAATTTATAGCTGCTCTGTTGGGCAAGGATAAAGTTTAATTCGGTTGCCCTATTCATGATTAGCTTTACGCTTCACAGGATCTTATTGTGCCGTATTCTTCTTTGAAGGTTTGTAAGCGTTGGTTGCAGTGAAGAGCCGTAGGTATTATTTAACCTGTTGGTTTAAGAGCCGATGGACCAGTTGAATCTACTTTTAAGATCCGGCTGCCCAGCTTCGGCATACAGATTGGCTGTGGGTGTGGTACGAAAGGCACCTAGAGAGATTCTTATGGCAGCGTGATAGGGGTAGAAAGTTTCTTGCAGTTGCTATTGTTAGTTTTTCCGTATATACATTAACCATAGTCGATTTAAGAGAGGATTATTGATTTTGTAATGTTAATAAGAGAGTTAGTGTTACATTTTAATTTCTTACTACTAAGACATTTGATAACGTTAAGCCTATTATTAAGTGAACTTAAGAGTGTAAGAATGTGTTCGTTCCAAGAGTATTTTTTATGGAGAGTTAGGCCTAGTATTTTAAGTTTATTCACTTTAGGAATAATTTTATTATTTACATATATTTGAATGTTTGTACAATTTAATTTTTGCATATATGGATGTGAGACGATTTTTCGCTGAAGGCTCACCAAGTTTCGATTTCAGAAAAGATGGTATTCACTTTGCTATTGTAATCATTATTGGGTTTAAAAAATTTGGCATAGGCCGTCTGCATACATCGTATGCTTAAAGAATATGTTGTTACTAATAATAATTGTGTTTAGTTGGTTAAATGCGATTAGCAAGAGAGTTATCGATAATGGCGATCCCTGGGGGATTCCGTTATACAGCTTTTCTTCTTTTGGCAGTGAGTGGTTGACATTTACTTTAATTTGCCTGTTTGTCAGATAACTGCGCACATAATTTATTATTTTCTGACTAACATTCAGTCAATGAGTTGTCGTAGTATGCAGTGTATGCCTATTCTGTAAGATGGAGACATGATTTCGAGTAGATAAACTATTACAGATATAATAATCCAATACTAGTAGAGAGTCAACGGTGCTTCTTTTTTCTTTGTATGCATATTGCGTTGCGGAGAGTAGATTTTGTTGGGTTATACACCACATTAATCTTCGGGATACAAACGAAATAGGCCTGTTTCCAGTTATGCTTTTTTTTTTTTTTGTGTGGTTTGTTTATGGGGATGATTGTTGCCATTTTCCATAGCTGGGGTATAACACTGGTGTCAAACCGCTGAACCGATGTTCACGAATTTTTCACAGTATGCTCATGTCGGTCAGGAAAGTGTCATAGGCTATGTCTCATGTCTGTGAAATGGTCCAAAAACTGCGAAATTTTCAAAATTGGAAGGTTTCTAAGTTGAAAAAATTTACGGAAAACGGACCAAAAACCGCGAAAATTGCAAAACTTACGTTTTCCCTAAAACTTTGGGAAATTGATCGACGCTTGCCCGCGAAGGTTTCCAAGTAGAAGAAACCGCGAAATTTGCAAAATGTTTGTTTGTTATAAAACTTTGGAGGATTCTGATTTCAAGAAATGGGCGGGAAAAATAGTCCAAAACCCGCGATTATTCAAAAAACTATACCGTTCATCCGATTGCGATGAAATTTTGGTCAATGGTTAGAAGCTTGGCCGCAAAGGTTCCTAAGGTCCAAAAATCGCGAAATTCGCAATATTATACCGTTCATCCGATTGCAATCAATCTTTGTGGAATGAATCGAACGCTTGCTCGGGAGGGTTTCTAAGTTGAAGAAATTTGCAGAAAATTGTCCAAAATCCCGCGAAAATTAAAAACTTTGCGGTTTCGGTAAATTTTTAGATAGTGGTTCGACGCTTGCCCTGAAAGGTTTCCAAGTAGAAGATATGGGCGGAAAAATGTCCAAGAACCGCCAAATTTGCTTTGAGGAGTCCGCGAAGGTATTTAAATTGAAGAAATGGGCCGGAAATGGTCATTAAACCGCGAAATTTCAAAAACTATACCGTTCATCCGATTGCCATAAGACTTTAGGCAACGCTTGCCCGAGAAGATTTCTAAGGTCCAAAAATCGCGAAATTTCCAAAATAACCTTATGAGTATTTATGAAAGCGCTTAGTGCTTACATTACAATGCCGTCGTTGGTAAATGGAAGCTGTAGATTACAAGGTCCAAAATATTGCGAAATTTGCAAATTTATAATTTGAGCCTGGATTATTGTATCTATCAAACGGCAATTGTAGACGGGTAAATAGTAAGAATTAACCAAACGGTCAAAGAAGTCACAAAATTAGCCAAATATTCATGATTTTAGATTATCATGAAGACGTGCATATAGAGAAAAAGATCGAGCGGTCCAAAATGTTTATACCGAAATGCAGCCTGCACTAGATTGAATATAATCGTTCTCTTAAGAATCATAAGAGCCCGGGCAACGCCGCGTGTTCAGCTAGTCTTATTATACACTTAGTTTTTTTTTCGTCTGTCGAGGGCAAGTTTTTTAACAGTGCATATGGAATGTTGTCAAAACCTGGAGTGTTACCATGAAGAGTGTGAATACAGAAAATTAGGTCTATTGTAGTTATAGGAGACTCTATTAATTGGGCTTTTGGTTTGACTGTGTGGTTTAGGGGAATTTGCACTATGAATGAAGAATTAATATTAGTAAAGGTATCTGAGAAATTAGTGTCCTTTGAGTATTCGGACCATGCTTGAGCAAAGAGGTTAGCTATGGTTTCTGAGTTACTCGTGCTAAATGTTTCTGTTGTTATTGAGTATATGTGTGTACTTCTTTTTATACCAGGTGTGGTATGAACTTTTTTTCCACAATAGCTCTGAACTAGAGTTAGGATTAATATCCTTGGTATATTCTACGAATGCTGTTTTTGGGCACTTTTTGCTTCCCGCTTGAATTTGGCCTTTGCCTTTTCATAATTTAACATATTGGATGTGCTAGGGTTTCTTCTTAGTTTATTAGGTCGTAATATCTTGTCTTTTTTTAAAACTTTTAACTCTTTGTTCCACCAGTAAATTGGCTTCGTGGGAATTTTCCGTGGATTAGTAGTTGGGTTTGAAAGGTTTGCGCATTCTCTAACTATTTTTTGGAATTTGGCAGCTGCATGGTTTGTATCGTCTGTGATAGTAACGTTAGGTAGTAACGTTAGGCATATTATTCAGTGATTTTTGATTGAAATTTGATCCAATTGACTGAGTTTAACTTGTTTACATTTCCTTTTTAAGTTGTTTGGCGGATCGTGAACAGGGCTATCAATCAGATCATTGGAGACAGCCGACGGCCAGCACATTTCTGTTAACCATCCGTCAGTCAGCTAAGGGTAACCAATGGCCTGCCCGATCTGCAAAGCAGTTCCAGATTTTGTACATTAAATGTCAGCCATCCGCCAGGCGATTTCAGGCAGCCATCGGCTTGGGTAATTTCGTTAACCGTCCGGCAGTCTGTTTGGTATAACCGTACGCCCGGCGGATCCGCACATAGCCCTTAAGAGCCAAGCCGAGCTATCTTCTTCTCAATCTTTCGGCTTGTGTTTTTCATTTTCTCCGTTTCCTTATCGATCCCGAGGCGGCATCAAACCTACGACCTTTTGCTCAGCAGGCAGATACACTACCCGCTGCGCCACAACAGGCCACAATAAGTACATCCAGATAATTGCTCTTTTTGCCTCCTTTATCAGTGATTTTCCAAAGATTCGGTATTGTGCAGCAATCGATCATATAGTTGGGAAGCACGCCAACAGCACCGTCATCCGTATATGTTGGTACTTAAAATAAAATTCAGCACAGCAGCCATTCACCCTACCCACTGCATCACAACCGGCCACGACTAACAGAGACTGTTCATGAAATGTCAGCCGTCCGCCAGGCGATTTTAGAACAGCCGTCGGCCAGCACATTCTCTATTAATATACAGCACATTTTGTTCGGTTTTAGAACTTAGCAGACGTGGCGTAGAGCCAAAGCATTTGACTAATAAGCAAACAGTCCCAAATTCAAATCCCAGTGGAGGTATGATAATCGAAATATCAAGAAAAAATTCAAATTACATACAGCACAAACAAAACACATTTAAAAGAAGAAGTAACTATGTTGCGCGTTATTCAATGGAAGACTACAAACATTAATGAAATTGCGAAATCAACCAATCTTTCTTATTTTATTCTTTTGGTTGATAATACCGTCTGGCCGATGCATGGTCTATACTGCCTGCCGTATGGCGTGCCCAAACAGACTGCCGTACGGCTAGTCTCTCTTAGCGACCGCTCGGCACCAGCTTCCGAATTTGATGACATCCCATATAAAATCTGGTATGGCAGCTGGTATGACGGGGGGCGGCGGCCGTCAGGAATCGGTCGACATTCTCCAGCTGGGCGGCGACAAAAAAACCTATCGGGTATTTTTTAAAAAAATAGATATAGAGGGATAAAATAAAAAAGCTTATCATTGGCATACACTTAATTTATATTACTTAATTAAAAATTAAATTAAAAAAAATGGATAGGGGGAGGGGGGAAATCAAAAAAAATAGTTACATATACAAATAACATACATTATTATATATATCGTAAGCACTCATATGACATGTACACACAGAAAAGCTCAAAGGGAGAAAACAAGACATCAAGCTCTTGTGAACAATTAGTTGGTACAGACCCCACAAGAGTACGGAAGCTAATAAACTAAAATTAATTTTAAAACGAATTAAACCTGTGACTTACTGGGGTTGGTAGTTGCGGAACAGAGTCCACAACCACCTAAGGCACCTTACTATTGGAGTAGGCAAAGAAGCCACTCTTTACATCGGCCACCCCAGTGCTGAACCATTTATGGATTAGACGAGGAAGTCTAATCCCACATTGGCTACCCTGGTGCGGAAACCCGGGATTTGTAAAATTAAGGCTAAATCCCAGCAAGACGATGCTTTAATCTAACTGGCGACGAGGATTTAAACCACTCTAAAACACCACGAAAACAAACATCTCAGCAGTTTTCCAATAAAAGTCTCGCTTCAGTCCATTCAAAACCACATGGCACAAAAAATTTACCGCTTGTAAGTCTACCAGCAGAGGTTAATGATCATCACGCCGGCTACATTGCCTAAAGACTGCATGGAAGTCTTATCAGCAGTTGCTTAATGATCATCTACCGGCTCGAACTACCTACGAGCAAAAAGGCTACACACTGTCGATTTGGACTCCGAGCTTCATTATCATCATCGAGGTTGTCATTCATAACTATCATCTCCCGTTTTCTTGTGAGTGGGCAGCTGCGACAGTGGGACGAAACACGATAGAAACGAAACTAAATAACAAGCCTGAAATTATTTAAAGGGCAACCAAATTTATACCTTTGTTAACATATTCAATAATACTATTGTTCGCAAGCATCATTATGGAGTCAGAACATATAGCGGCATTTAATCTTTATTTGAATTGTATAAAGGCAATACAAGATTTTGATGGTTCAGATAAAAATCAACTACCAGACTTTCTAGAGCAAGTTGATAAACTTATGCCAATATATCTAGCGTTCGATTTACAATCAAAAAATATCTTATTTACCTATATAAAAAACAAATGTACTGGATTAACAAGACCTGTTTTACATAGGTATGGAAACGTGGATTCTTGGGATCGATTAAAAGAAATTTTAATTAAGCATTTTGGTGAAAAAGAAAACAGTGACGAACTAATGGACATGCTTAAATTATGTAGGGTCGAATCGACCATAGAGCAATATTATGACAAGATTAACGAAATATCTAACCGATTACACAACAGAATACTAACGCATTCTGACGAAACTTATACTATAACTGAAGTTAATCGAATTGCACTTAGAGTCTTTCGCGATAACTTACCAGAGCCTACTAAAACTATGATATTTGCCAGAGACCCAAAATCACTGGACGATGCGTACAAAATTATTGAAGAAGGCCGACACCAAAGTTATACTCTTTATGGGCCTATTCGAAAAAATAAATTCAATAAACCTAGTTTTAGAACTAATTTCAGCAACGACAGTCAGAATAGTAATGAGCAACTATTAAACGACCCACACCATCAGCAACAAAGCGATGATAGTCCCAGTAGCTCAAATAGGAAAAATACTAAAAAATACGAGGGAAACAGAAATAATTCGAATTATAAAAACCTCGATAATGCATCAAGTAACTCCCGTATGTCTACTAATACTACTCATAGCTATCAATCAGCTAATTCAAATAGCTCACATAATAATAACGCTTCCTCTCCCATGGAAGTAGGTCAAGTAAACGCAAATTTTCAATCAGAGGGACCAGAAACTTACCCTATATAAAAAATAAAAACCCCCGTTGAGATCTTTTTTCATAATCGATACTGGAGCAGATTTCAGTATCATTAACGAAAATGTTTGCCATCCAAAATGGAGACAAAAATGTTAATGTCGAGGTCTAAGCCAAGGAAAATATTATCAAAGTAAACACACTTTGTAGATTTCCATCATTTAAGGAATTTAAAAACGATAATTATTGGTGCGAATTCTTGGAATACAATTTTCACCATAATTTCGACGGCATAATTGGGGGAAATATTTTAAGTGATTTGAATGCAATTATAAATTACCCAGAGAGAAAAATTACATTAAACAACGTTTCACTGAAATTGTACATTCAGAACTTAAAAGAAACAATCAACGCTGAAGTGAACATGAGCAATTTGATTCGCATGGATCATCTTGATTCTAAATCAAAAATGCTTCTAAGCAATGCTCTCAGCAAATTCGGAAAAATATTTTACAAAGAAGGAGACAACTTAACTTTCACGAGCGAAATAAAACACAAAATCACTACAAAAAATAACATACCCATTTATTCAAAAGCCTATAGGTATCCTGAATCGCATGCAAACGAAGTAAATAGGCAGATAGAAGAAATGCTGAAACAATGAATAATAAGGCATTCGAATAGTCCCTATAATAGTCCCGTATGGGTCGTCCAAAAAAAATTAGATGCTTCTTACATACAGAAATGGCGCATAGTAGTCGATTATAGAAAAATGAATGCTCAAACTGTCGAAGATAGATACCCTATCCCCAATATAAATGAAATTTTTGACAAGCTAGGTGGCTTCAAAATATTCACTATATTGGACCTCGCTAAAGGTTTCTACCAAATCGAAATGAGCGAGGAAGACATTATAAAGACAGCATTTTCTACTGCCAATGGACACTACGAGTTTTTGCGTATGCCATTCGGCCTCCGAAATGCGCCCGCAACCTTTCAAAAACTTATGAATTCTGTACTAAGAGCCTTTATAGACCGTTTTTGCTTGGTCTATATCAGGGGCGCCCATGCCCATTACGCGAGCACGCGCGTGTTGTTGTTCTACGCAAAGCGATAGCCTGCGCGTATACATTTTGCGCGCCATAAGGCCAGCAAAAACAAAAACAAATCTTATGCGTGCTCTATGTTTAGTTGTTGTTCGCGCTCTGACCTGCAACAACAACTTCATATTGTCTCTATTCCCTCTCCCCTATGTCTCCCATATGTCTTTCGCAAACTCGAACACAACAACAAAATGCTTATGAACGCGGCCGAACGCAGCCACACACACAAAATCAAAATGTTCTCCCTCTCTATCTCATTTTGTTGTTATTGCTTGAAATATATTTGGTGTATGTGTATTGGTTTTTACGCGCTGGTAAGCTCGTTCTGGGCACCCCTGGTCTATATGGACGATATTCTCAATTTTTTCGAAATCCATAGAAGAACATGTTGAGCATCTAACCCAAATTTTAAGCTGTCTTGCGTTTGTTAAAAGTGAAATTGAGTTTTTAGGACACATTATAAATACAGAAGGACTAAAGCCAAGTCCAAAGAAAGTTGAAGCAATCGATGGAATAAAATTGCCCACAACCCAAAAACAAATAAAAAGCTTTTTAGGGATGACCAGCTACCTGAGGCGTTACATAAAAGACTATTCTAAAATTGCAAAACACGTAATAAAATATTTGAAAAAAAATTCTAAAATTGACATAAAAGACGCAGAATACAAAGAATCATTTGAAAAGCTAAAAATGCTAATCAAAAGTGATCCGATCGTGGTATACCCTATTTAGCAAACAATTTACACTTATTACCATAGCTCGCAAATAACTGTTGACACTTTTTCGTTGTCTGCAAATAAGTGTCTTTCACTCACACAATAAAAAAGACTCAGACAGAAACTGATTTTGTCGCGTCTGACTTAGCTTGCTCGCGCTCTGAGCAAGACAGTTATTTCTGTTTTCTTTTCGCTCAAGTCAAACACTGATCGTTTGCTTGAGTTAAATGAAGCAAATTGTCTTTTGAGTATGTATTGGTAAACACGCGATTGTTGCGTTCTTTTTGTTTGCATTATACGACTTAATTGCGTTTTAAATTCAGTGTCTGCGGAGCATTATATTTTTTGCGAAATGGGAAAAGACGAAAAAAAAAAGTTCATCATTTTTTAGATTTGTTGTCGAAGAAAATAAATCTATATGTAATGTTTGCGGTTTTAAAATGTCTGGGACATATTTAACAAATTTAAGACGGCATTTGACATTAAAACTTGCTGACATTTTTAATGAGTGGAGCAAGAGCGGGGACTCCCAAGTACAAGAAAGTGTAAAAAAAAGGAAAATATCATACCACACGAGTGAAGAATCCATTGTTTCTTCAATTATTAAAATAGTGACTACGGATGGAAAAACATTTCTTTTTCTGGACAGTGAAGGCTTTAAGGATATAATGGATCCAATTTATAGTTCACTAGGCATGAACCCAATAACCTCGCGCAATGTAATAAATTTTGTAAAAGTCAAAGAGCAGTCAATTAAAGAAAACATAAAGGCTTTAGTTAACGAAAAACTGGTGTCGCTCAAAATCGATGTTGCCACTAGAATGGATAAATCCATTTTAGGTGTAAATTTGCAATTAATCGATGCAAGCCTTTATACAACTGAGATCGTTGTAAAAACGTTGGGCATGATCCAACTCGCGGATTCCCACACAGGTGTATACATTAAGCAGAAAATTTTAGAAATTTTAAAGGATTATGAAATAAAAGTGGAACAAACTATCAGGTAAAATTTGAATTACAGAAAATATATGTATGTTTTAAAATAATATTACATTTATGCATACTGCTTAACATCTGACAACGGAAGAAATATGATAAAAGCAGTTCAACTTTTAAACGATGCTACAGAGGAATCTCTTTTTAACGATGATACGCATGGTGAAACTGTTATGGATGAACTAGACACCATTGATTTGGCCAATATTCACCTAGTGAGATGTGCAGCACACACGTTGCAATTGTGTGTAATTGATGTACATAAGGTGAACGAGATTAACGATAAAATTTGTTCTTGTCGCACATTATGCAAAATGCTGCGCACAGAAACTAATAGGTAAGTAATGTTTAGTTGTTTCATAAATATATATAAATACATCTTTGTATATATGTTATCTGTACAGACGTTTATTAATCGAACACAAAAAAAACATACCATCGCTTGACGTCATAACAAGATGGAATTCAACTTATTTGATGATGACAAAATTGGTTGATTTAAAGAAGTTTCTGACTACCCACTCTTATTTTTATGTTGATGCTGATTGGGACTGGATGGAGTCTTATATTGACGCCTTTAAGGAAACATATGAAGCTACTCTAAAGTTACAAGATAAAAATCTAGTTTTTAGTGAGTTTTTTATTATTTGGATGGAACTTAAATTGGCATGCGATACTAGTCAAAATTTCATAAAAATAAACTATTGGCCCAGATTAAGATAAGAGAGATTTAGAAAATGAAGCATTGTTAGCTGCGATTTTCATGGACCCAAGAGTTAATTGCATATTAAGTAATGATCAAAAACGGCTGGCAAAGCTAAATTTAAAAAAATTGCATATAGGTTATTCGAGTTAAAGAATGTAAGTTGCAGAATGGTTAAAATTGTTGTCCTGTGTCATTTATGTTTCATGTTAGTAGTTACTTATATTAACAGTTAAAATTGTCTTTGAGAAAAACTAATACAAAACTAAAATCAAAGAAAGATGTTAAAATTATTATCGCTCTATTATTACAGGCAGCAAAAAATGTTCCAGCGCTTGAAGCTACTGCTTCTGAAGATATGGACTTTTTCGATTGCATCCTCGGCTGAAGAGAAGACGCTCTTGTCGGCATATTTCGATGATGTCCAGACAGTGACAGAAATCAAAGAAGATAATGTATCTGTAGAGCAAGCTTTTTCTGCCCTTCATTTTATTTTAAGTGAAAGACGAAGCTAAATATCTGCAGAAAATCTTAGCGCGTTATTAGTTATTAAACTAAACCTATTAAACTAAACTAAACTAAACTTATTGAAAACAAAATAAAAATAAACATTGTTCCTTAAAAAACAAAATATTTATTTTCACATTTTTATTTAACAGCCGATTGCGTTGTCTTTTTTATTATTTTCATGCTCATTTCTGTTGAGTTTGCTAGTCAAACTGTCTTTTGGTGAGAGTCTTTGTGTGAGCGAAAATCGTATTACTCTTCACGCGACACTCATTTGAGAGCGTCACACGAATTAGTCAATGCAAAGCGCTTGAGCGAAAACCGCTTCGAAAGAAAAAAAAGAGAGCCGCTCAAAGAGAGATCGTGTCTGCACAATCTTTTCGGTTATGTTACGAAGCAGAGCATATTAGAAAAAACGATCAACTGTCATTTGCGAGCTATGCTTATTACTGATGCCAGCAATCATGCATTAGGAGCTGTGCTCATGCAGGAAAACAAAGTAATCTGCTATGCCAGTCGTACCCTAAAGAGTCATGAACTTAACTACAGTATTATTGAGAAGGAACTACTAGCTATTTTCTGGGCCATAAAGCATTTTCACTATTATTTATACGGCCGAAAATTTGTAGTTAAAACTGACCACCGTCCATTAGTATGGCTTAATAATTTAAAGGAACCAAACTTATAACTTCAAAGGTGGAAGATTCAATTGAATGAATATGATTTCGACGTAACTTTTATAAAGGGCAAAGAAAATGTCTTAGCAGACGGACTTAGTAGGATAGTCGATCCCGAAAATCCTAGCATTACAGCTGCGGATAATGACAAAACCATCCCTATCGATAACATTGATATATTTTTAATGGAACTTGATAAACCAGTACAAAGACATAAAGAAAACCATGAGCTCGACGAATTTGGTACAGATTTAATACAACTGTTTTCAAGTCAATTCGACGATTGTGAAACTATTCACAGCGCGCAATCTGATAATCTTAACTTAATTAAAATGACAGAAAATGCTCTAAACATATATAAAATACAAATGGTAATAAAAAGTCTGAAAATGAGTCACGAACTTTCAAAATCTTGTACAAAGGAAAAATAAGGCATCTTGTTATGACAAACGGAAATCATGAAAATATATTAAAAGTCTTGCAGGAAGTATTTCCCGAAAAGGCCTTATCGCAATACACTGTGAAGATACTAATTTGTACGTTAAAGTCCAAGAATGCTATAGACAAAATTTTGCATGCAACACGAACTTAAAAGTATTAAGATCAAGTCTACTATTAGACGACATTATCGACAAAGAACAAATTTTGAAAATAATTGAAGACGAACATTTAAAAAACAATCATAGAGGAATAAACGAAATTTTTTTAGAAATTAAAAAACTATACTATTATCCAAACCTACAAAAAAAAATTCAAAAATACATTAACAATTGTAAAATATGTAACCTTGCTAAATACGATCGAAGTCCTAGAAAATGTAAATTAAATATCACCGAAACCCCTTCGAAACATAACGAAATAATTCACATAGATATTTGGTTTCCCCAGCGAAATATTATGTATCTTACAACTATAGATAAGTTCACAAAATACGCTACCGCACATTATCTAAAAGATAGGTCATGGGTTTCGTTGCTAAAAGCAATAAAAGAACGAATCCAATACTTGAAACACGCAGCTTATAGTAACAGACAACGAATTCAATATTGTTTTAATAAAGCAATTTCTTTCTGAAAATAATATAGAAGTTCATTTCACCACCCCTTACAAAAAAACTGGAAACTCAGATGTTGAAAGACTCCACTTAACGTTAATTGAACACATAAGATTATTCAATGCAGACACCAAAAATGAAGAAACTACCCAAAACAAAGTATTTAAAGCAATTGTTCACTACAACAACACAATTCATACAACTACAAAATATAAGCCGATAGATTTTTTGAACAACTTGCTTAGCTCAGAGCAGCTAGCAAATTATCAGAAACAATTAAACTTAACAAGGAACAATCTAATCTTAAACAAAACATAGAAAATACTGATAATTTCTGAAAACATTTATGTAAAAAACTATAAGGTTGGAAAATCAAATCCTAAATATAAGTCTATCCAAGATTATAGCAAAGAAGGAAACTACTTAATTTCAAACGAAACTAGAAATAAGAAAATCTACAAAGACCAAGTCAAAAGAACATACAAATTTCAATGTTAAAATTACAAATCTAAAACAAAAAGAAAAGCATTCATGTAAACGTATGAAATCACTATACTACCTTTTTAATTGTATTTCACCAATTATGATTGTTGAAACTTGTTGTGGGGGAGTTACATATACAAATAACATACATTATTATATATATCGTAAGCACTCATACGATTACATGTACACACAGAAAAGCTCAAAGGGAAGAGAAAACAAGAGATCAAGCTCTTGTGAACAATTAGTTTGGTACAGACCGCACAAGAGTACGGAAGCTAATAAACTAAAATTAATTTTAAAACGAATTAAACCTGTGACTTACTGGGGTTGGTAGTTGCGGAACAGAGTCCACAACCACCTAAGGCACCTTACAATTGAGGAGTGCAAAGAAGCCACTCTTTTACATCGGCCACCCCAGTGCTGAACCATTTATGGATTAGACGAGGAAGTCTAATCCCACATTGGCTACCCTGGTGCGGAAACCCGGGATTTGTAAAATTAAGGCTAAGTCCCAGCAAGACGATGCTTTAATCTAACTGGAGATGCTTCCTTCTATGCGTTACAAACATCCGGACAATTTTATAATACCCTCTGCAAGGGTATAAAAATATATGTTAAAACAATTTATTTAGTTTTGCGTTTTACAAGTAATTCATCGTTTTATTTAGTTAAACTCAGTACAAAATAAAGCGATTTGTTTGAAATATGGAGGAAAGAATGCACAAAAAAGGAAAAATTGAATGCCTTTATCAAGCATGTAGTTGACAAAATTGAAACTGATTCGATTTCTTTGCATTAATGGTTGCAAAATGGTTAATTTTAATTTTTGGTTGTTTATAGGCTAAATTCCATATTTTTAAACAAATTTATTCTTACTTAAGGTTTGTATCCAGCACTGCGGAAAATTCTTGCCAGGAATTTACTATTTATTTTGAGTTTGTGGAACCCAAGTAAAATATTTTGGCCAAATTTTAATTTAAATTTGATTTCAGTACGACGCACATTGGGGCGACTAGAGCAAATGTCGCGCCAAAATTGATTTTTTTTTAGTTATTGAAGAAAGTTTAAATGCAACTTTAAGGATGATAAAATATTGTACCGTAATCCAAAAAAGAAAAATAGTCTAGGATGTTTGGTTCTCCCATAACACGCATATAAAGTTCTCCTTTCGAACTCGATTTTGAGGAATTCACAGAAAAGGGCGTTTTAATGTCTGTTTGCAGCTGTTTACATGAATATTAAACATTTATGCGGATATGTGGCAATTGAAAGTATAAGTTAAGACTTTTCTTAGTTCATTAGCATAAATAAATTCATAAAAACATTTTTAAAATTTTTTTTTATTATATTTAAAAAATGACCAAAAAACTACATTTTTTTGGTTGTTGTTGGACATAAAGTAATAAATCGGGCAAGATCGGTGTTTGAAATTATTTTTAAAATAAATTTTTAGTATTAAATAGTAGTATAGTATATTTTTGTAAACATTAAACAATAATACATCATTAAAGTAACTGTCTTTACAATGTTAATTACAATCTTTAAACATTCAACTTGGCTTCTGACAAACCGTCTGTTGAAGTGTTCCGAATAAAGTAATTAAATTTTTGGTAAGTGATGGTGATTTCTTACAAGTCACCGTTAAAGATTCTCCGCAGGTATTTAGTAGCCTCTTCAATAAATGCTGCCAGTGCAGCCCAACTCTCTCCATTTAGGATTCCCTTAGCCTCCTCGGCTAATAGGGTTCTTCGATTAAAATGTAGCATCCAAAGCTCGGTTAAAATAGGGCAAATTGCCAAAAAGTGTTGGATGTCCTCCCGTACTCGCATATTACAAAGGCTACATTCCAGCGGATCATCTTGCCTGTGAGGTGTTGCATTTAGGATAAGCGTTTCGCACCTGGCTCTACAAATTGGCGCTTATTTTGGAAATGCCCAAACCATCATTGAAGTAGTTGTGTAGGCCCAGATTATGCGAAAGTGTTTTGTAAGTCAACCCTACGTCACTTGTTTTGGACTGGTCTATAAACCTTTCCCTTTCCACTTCGCAAAGTCTCCTGATGATTTCCGCGTAAGAGTGCTGCCAATGTAAGGGGTTCTCCAGTTTTTCGACGCAGTTGAACTCATTAGCCAATGTTTTCCATGTAGAGAAGAAGCCTGACTCTCCTAAAATCATTTGTTGTGCTATAAGCTTTGGGATCCTTGTATCGGGCATATTCATTACCTTTGAATAATAGTCAACAACAAGACAGCACGAAAAAATTAGCGTGCGCTTTTTTGCGTATTCTGAGAAAATTAAATTTTAGTAAGTGAAGTTAGTTCCAAAATTCATATATCGCCAGCCCTGGAACATTCGCGCGCATTTACATTACAAAGCCATGATTGAAAGGCATTAGTCAGATGTTTAGCACATCTGCGTGTTTGTCGACCTTTAAAAATTGAATTTATTATGGAAACTCCCAGTGTTTTGATGGCAGAAAATTAAAGAGTCCAGCTAAAAAATTCACCGACTTATTAAAACTGTGATGCAAATTGAAGACGCTGAAGTTGAATTTAGCCATCAGTTAATTCTTTCAATGATTGACGGAAAAGCTTGAAACACATTGACGGATACAACATCAACATTTGCGGAGCAACAAGCAAACAATTCAATAACAATTACGAAATGTTATTAAAAGAAGTGAAAACAGAAAATTTGAGATTCGGTCTTTTAACTTTACATGGATGGATTCGGTTTTTTGAATGCCTTCTGCATTTGTTCTACAAATTGCCTTTAAGAAGGTGGCAAGCTAGATCGGTGGAGGTCAAAGAAATTGTTGGCAAACCCAAAAATCGAATTCAAACCGAATTCAAGGAAAAACTACGCTTACTTATTGATCCCACGAAACCTGGATTTGGAAGTAGTAATGATGGTAACACTGATAGGCGATTTTTCAAAACACAGAATTGTCTGCACAGATTACAAAGATAGACATCGATTTGCTTGAAATAATGCACACTATATTAATAGATGTTTCATGTAACCATGATATTAATGTAGACAAATTCAAAAATCAAGCCTTGGAGACTGCTTGGAATTTCGTTAATTTGTACTCTTGGTATAATATGTCACCAACTTTACATACATTTTTTATTCATGATTGCTCCCAATTGGTCAATTAACTGTGGAGGCCCAGAAAGTACAAAACGAAGATTTCAAGCTTAATCGAGAACTTTTTTTCCAGATAAATGCAGTCGGGAAAAGTGCAACCTCGATGTTCTAAATAGAATGTTCATTACCTCGGATCCTCTAGTATCAAGAGTCAGGAAAAAATAAATCAAATGACAAAACAGCTTTAGATCTATTGCAGAAATGTACCTAAAGTTAAAGAGGAATTCTCTAATCTAATAATTAAAAAGTAGCGATGAGGGATGGAATAAAGAAAATTGTTGAAAAAAATTTAGAAATTGGTTGTGTGGTTTATTTTTAATTAAAACAATCTCTGAAGTCTGAAGTTTTAAAAATTTGGACCAATTATCCCTACGGAAACTATAGGATATACTTTTTAGATATTTCACTAAATATTTGTGGCTTTTAAGTTTTTTTGTAATACTTTATTACTATTAAAAAGATGGCATCAACATTTTTTTGCTACAGGACTCCTCTGAATTTTGGCGCGATTCTGGCTTTTTTGCCCCACTGTGCGACGTCTAGTGGTTTATTATTGATTCAGCCACATTGGTCTCACAATTCGTTCTAAATTATTGGTCCGATGGCTGAGCAAGACACTGCAAGAGTGGACAGAAAAGAAATAGGACTCAATGGTATATTAAGTCTGTTATATTTGAGTACAAGATAAGAACAAGAGCTCAGCAGCCAGGTCAGTACCTTGGCAGTACCCACAATTTGCCTCCATCTAAGCGCTTATCACATCCAAAATAATTGTCACCAATATATTCCTGAGCTGTGCAATAGCTGTTTTTCGTTCCACACACGCCTTAGAAACGCCGCTATCTATAAAAGTGTGGATTTTGTTCAAGTTGCTGGATACACAACAAACGAAATCGTAAACAGAAAATTCCTGGCACCATTTTTTTTCAAATGAACTTTGGTAGGAATCTTTTGATTTCGCGTTGCTGGATACCAGGCTTAAACAGAAAATTCCTGGCACAATTTTTTTCGCGGGAGGCGAGCGTGGGTTTTGCGTGATTATTTAACAAAACAAAAGAAAACTTTTCTAAAAGTCAGAAAGAACCATCGAAGAATCCAACAGACACTTTTAAAAGATTAAATCTAACAAGTTGCGTTTCAAAATATCAAGAAGGTGAAGCGCGTACTTTTTCGCGAACTGTAAGACTAAGTTGGACCTGCTGCTTCTGTGCCAAAAATATTGGTAGTACGGCTATTCCTGGAATAAGTTAATCAAATCTGCCGCACCGAAGCAGCCTTTTGGGAAATTCCCCATAAAGTAGGCCTTAAAGTCAATGTCAAAGCCCTCAAAAGTTAGCAGCTCCAGCTCTACACAAAAATAGTCCGTCTCAGCTCGTTCTCCATACGAACAACAACACAAACGAACAAATACAAAGCTCCCCCAAAAAATAATATTTTTTTATCCAAAATCCATAGTGCAAACCAAATTTTAGTAATTCGAACATAAAGACACTACAAATTTAAAACAGTGAATTGCAGCAATATCACCAATTTCCTTCTCAGATTCCTTGCTCCTTTCAAAGGCTAACATGGATTTCATGGCCAAAACTACTCGCTTTTTGAACATCATAAAATCGACGTCAACATGCCCGACTCGTTCCTTTATCATGGACCGATTATCTGCTACGTTAATGCACCGCGCAGCGAATGCCGAAAGATTCCGAGCTGAAGAGCCGAAAGATAGCCGCCAATCATCGAATAAGCTCCAAACCGAGAAGATGCAGCGCCGGGCAGAAAACGAAATAAATTTATCGAAGGAGCAAACAGGGGCATCGAAAAACGCGCTAGGTGAAATAAGGCCCGCGGGCCGGAAATAAAACCGCGGGCTTTATTTCACTTTCGTGGCGTTATTTAAAATTCTCAGTGAAATACGCCCCGGCTTATTGAGCCTCTTGAAAGTGAAATATACCCCCGCGGGCTCTTACCCCCAAAGAAGTGAAATAAGCCCGCGGCCTTATTTCACTTTCAAAAATGAAAATAACGCCACTAAGTAAAGGGTGTAACGCCCACGGGTGATATATTACTTTTTTCTAAAAACTCATAGAATTTGACTGTCATAAAAAAGTAACTAATTAATTAAAGAGATCCGCTGATTTCTTAAGATGCATCGACCTCCCACTGATCTTCAAGCACAGAGAGAAAAATCCGAATTTATAAGCGTAACGAAATCATGAATTCCTGTGAACGAAAGTCTGCAATACCGTTTTTTCTTCAACTGGTATTGTGTTGACTTGACAAAATTTTTTTTTTAAAAATCGCACGATTTTAAAAAAATCGGTTACCGCCGCTAAGCTTTGAACAGTAAGCCGCATACCAACGTTTCAACGTTTCTAGGTATAAGATAATTATTGTGATCAATAGAAATGGAACCATTTAGATTATATAGGTCTTTTAAAATTTATAAGTATAACATTAATGGCCATACTATTTGTAGTGTCCTAAACATTTTTTTAATTTACTCACTTTAGTGATCTCAAAGCGTGTTGATAGTCAAAGTGACCAGATGACCTTAGTGTGGCAAACTTAATTGAAGGCTATACATTTTTTCTTTCCCTCAAAAATAACAAAGAATAACAAAGAACGGAGAAAATTGTTAAAGGAATTCTGAGTTAGAGATTTAAAACCAACTTTCGAATGCCGAGATTTATAAATTGATGGAAGATATTCAGACATAAGGATGTTTCAAATATCTAGTCACCTAGACGAATGAATCTGTTTCTCTTTGTTTTACTCATCTTTTTTCCTTTTCCTTAAAAAAACCTGTTTACTTATCATTATCTTCTTACTACAAAAGTGAAAAAAACTCCCGCTTGGCTTTATTTCACTTTTTGAAAAGGGAGATATCGCCCTGTCCGTCCGTCTTAGCGCTCTCGCTCAGTTCATTAATATATTCCTTATAGTCACAAAGGAGAATAATGCCACCAACGAATGAGAATAACGCCCGCGGATGTAATTTCATCTTCCTCAAAAAGTGAAATAGCGCCCGCGGATATTTTACTCACTCATTCGTGGCGTTGTTTTCACGATGTGAAAGTAAAGCCCGCGGGTGTTATTTCACTTTTTGAAAGTGAAATAAAGCCCGCGGGTGTTATTATCTTTGAAAGCGGTAAACAAAGCCCGCGGGTGTTATTTCACTTTGAAAGTGAAATAAAGCCCGCGGAAGTGTTATATCTTTGTGTGAAATAAAGCCCGCGGGTGTTATTTCACGCGAAAGTGAAATAAAGCCCGCGGGTGTTATTTCACTTTCGAAAAGTGATATAATGCCCGCGGGTGTTCACTTCGAAAAAGTGAAATAAGGCCCGCGGGCATTATTTCACTTTCAAGAAGAGAAATAACACCCGCGGGCTCTACTCACTTTTAAAGTGGCGTTATTTCACTTTTTGAAAGGAAATATGATTTTCACTTTTGGATGAGCTGCAAGGCCCGCGGGCGTTCACCTGGCGTTATTTCATGCCCCCAGCAAACAAGTGCTTGCCTTTCAAACATCCACCTGTGGAAAATAAGCCGCAATGTCGCTATTCGAGCGTGGAATCTTTGCTCAGAAACGCAAGAGCCGCAGCAATTTGGCCAGCGAGCTAATAGAACTCACACCGGCGAACAACCCTTTGAGTGTAAGACTAAGGCAATTAAAAGAAAATAAACGAAAAAAGAACCCTTCCGCACTGAGGAAGAAAATTAAATGATTTCGTTTGCACTTGCGACTTTAGCTTTTATACAGCAATTGTCTGTATGATAATCGATAGGCCAATGGTCAGCTGTTAGTCATCGATAGCTGTAATGGCTGCCCCTTCCAGCCTTAGATGGCCGCCAGATCTCGATGATTGTCAAATGCAGATGGCGGGCACTATCGGATTAGTATTGTTTATAAAAAAAAAGGTTAGCTATTTCAAAACTATAGGCAACATACCTAAAATGAGAACATTGCAACACTTTTAGACAAAATTTTGCCACTCTGGCCTGTTTCAGCTGTTGTGCTATCGATTGCTATGGCCTGTGACGCGCTCGGTCTGCCCGGCTTGAATAAGCGCGCGGATTTTATTAAACTAATTCGAATGAATCTATAACACAGTATGAAACGCAAACAAGGCGCTGCAATCGAGTGCCCCGACTACAAAATACCCTGTTCTCTTAATTTCTTGATTTCTACCAATGTGGTCCACACACACCTCACACAAACACGCAACACACCGCCAAAGCGCATTCGAATTTGTTGTGCGTTTCGCACCGTGTCGGATGATGCCGCGCTCGTCATCGCTGGCCTGGCGCCTCTGGAAGAGCTCGCTGCCGACATTTCTGCAGTCTACTCGGAACCCAAAGCCAAGGCTTTTCTTCGGCGATGAAGAATGAGTTTCGAAATTCAAAGCAAAGGGAAGAGCCTAGGGAGATGGAAAATCGCTAGAATGCGTCCCCCAAGGGTCGCTAGACTCACCGGCTCATACCAGACCTGAGCATATGGATTGGCAGGAAGCACAGACAGGTAAACTTTTACCTGACCGTCGAAATGGCCCGGCCTGCTTTCGCAGCTACCTGCACCGTTTTGGCCACGACCAAAGCGCAGAGTGTACCTGGTGCGTGGATACAGAGAAGACGCGGGAGCACGTGCTGTTTGCCTTGGCAGATTCGCACGCGAAAGGGCGCAACTGAAGGCGACTATTTGATTTCCATTTACAGCTAAATTCAGTAGGTATGAATACAACACCTTGTTTTGAGAGGCAATAGGAGGAAAAAGTGCCCTCTCTCGGCAATTAATTATTTTCCGCAACTAATATTCGCGATTTGGTTACCAAAAGATTAAAATAGCTTTTAAGTGTAGGTAATTTGAAAGTATCGGATCGGAAGTCAATTTTTGCGATTTTTTTTATTTTTTATCTAGCAATGGCTTTGGTTAGCAATCAACTCAAAATAATTTATAATTTTAAAAAAGCTAAATTTTACCAAATATTATTTTCCGCGAATTTGAACATATTTGGACAAAAATGCCTGAAATACGTATACACTATTTTACATACGAGAGAATACGAAAAAAATATTTTGTCCAAAATAAAAATTTTGGGTGGCATATTTTCAGCTGAAATACACATATAGATGTCACATGTATACGTCCCAGAGGTACCCTGGTTGGATGAAATGAAAATGTGCTTAATAACTTACTCAGTTTACAGCATTTGTCATCCTCTTTAGCTTTGATGTCATTTCTTAAGTAAAATC
>JAEIFV010001240.1:0-74395 GCA_018904265.1 Lordiphosa collinella
CAGCACGCTTCGCGGTTTCTTCTACTTGGAAACCTTCCTGGCAAGCGTCGATCAGTTTCGCAAAAGTTTTTGCGAAAACTTAAATTGTGCAATTTTCGCGGTTTTTGTACCGTTTTCCGCCAATTTTTTAAACTTAGAAACCATCCCGGGCAAGCGTTCAACCATTCCTAAATTTTCATTGCAATTGGATAAACGGTATAATTTTGCAAATTTCGCGGTTTTTGGACCATTTCACCGACATGAGACATAGCCTATGACACTTTCCTGTTCCTGTTACTGTGAAAAATTCGTGAAGATCCGTTCAGCGGTTTAGACGCCCATAAGGGACAAACATACAAATATACAAACATACAAACATACAAACATACAAACATACAAACATAAATCAAACATACAAACATACAAACATACAAACATCACAAACATACAAACATACAAACATACCAAACATACAAACATACAAACACACAAACATACACAAACATACAAACATACAAACATACAAACATACAAACATACAAACATACAAAACTAAACAAACATACAAACATACAAACATACCAAACATACAAACATACAAACATACAAACATACAAACATACAAACATACAAACATACAAACATACAAACAACAAACATACAAACATACAAACATACAAACATACAAACATACAAATACAAACATACAAACATACAAACATACAAACATACAAACATACAAACATACAAACATACAAACATACAAACATACAAACATACAAACATACAAACATACAAACATACAAACATACAAACATACAAACATACAAACATACAAACATACAAACATACAAACATACAAACATACAAACATACAAACATACAAACATACAAACATACTTTCACTTTTATATAGATGTATAGATTATTTTATTTGATCTGTCCTGATTTCGCCTCGAATTTAAATAGGTACAGAGTGATGTGGCTGTGGCTGTGAACTTTTTTTCATACCACTTTTCGCAGACCAGAAACTTTTTAGCCGACGTCACAATATTAGAACCAAAAATGGTTTTTTTATTCATTCATTAACTTTTAAATAAAAATAACCGATTTGAAAATCATCTTTTCGTTTTCTTCCTGTGAATTTTTGAAGAAGCATAAAAATGTCACCCTTAAATATGAACGCGTAGATCTCAGAGACTATAAGAGATAGAGCCACAATTCATGTAGGTAGGTGTATACCATACGCTTTTCGAGTTTGTTTCAGATTTGGAAAACGGAGGAGACGGCATGGAAAGAGACAGACGGACAGACAGACGGACACGTCTAAATCAACTCAGCTCGTCGTGCTGATCAAGAATAAATATACTTTATGTGGTCAGAGATGCTTCCTTCAATGCGTAACTAATATCCGGACAATTTTATAATACCCTCTGCAAGGGTGAAAAACGATACTACTACGGACCCTAAAACCCACGACTTCAACGTAATAGAGCAATAAGAGCCCAAAACTGAGCTACACTTCTTTTATCCGAATTCGTGCCAAGATGCCATTTATAACGTAAATTTATCGCTAGTGTGGTAAGGCGTGTGGTGGCGGTGTTGGCTGAGGTGTCGGTGTCAGTGAGTGCTGCAGTCTTCGAGGTACTGATTTCAAATCCCAGTAAGGGTATGTAAAACAAAAATTGTAAATGGTGCTTCATAGATAGGTAGTAGAGAGTTGCACGAGTGATTCCGGAATCGTTTGATTACAGCTAAAAAGTAATAATTTTTGAGTATACCGATTACCTTTTGTGCGGATGTTTGTAACGCACTGAAGGAAGCATCTCCGACCACATGAAGTATATATATTCTGGATCAGCATGACGAGCTGAGTTCATTTAGCCTTGTCCGTCTGTCTGTCCGTCCGTCTGTCTGTTTCTATGCTATCTCCTCCGTCAGTTTAAAAGCTATCCTCACCAAACTTTGCACGAAGTCTTTTGGTACATATAGGCTGGTACATATAGGCTTTGTCGGAACCGGCCGGATCGGATGACTATAGCATATAGCTCCCATAGAAACGATCGGTCGAAAACTAGTCTTAGTGAGAAAAACTTTTTTGTTTTTAATGGAAACTGCTCCAAAGTACATATTTCCTAGTTTACTATCCTTTCCCATGATTTCACTAAGTTTGGTCGAAATCGGATGACTATAGCATATAGCTGCCATAGGAACGATCGTTCGAAAAACTATTTCTGTTGAAAAAAACTTTTTTGTTTATTAATGAAAACGTTCTTATCATTGGCATTCACTTATTTTATATACTTTTACACAATTCGACAAGTTTGGGCAAAATCGGATGACTATAGCATATGGCTCCCATAGGACGAAAAACTAGTTCTTGTGAAAAACTTTTTTGTTTTTAATGAAAGCGTCCTTATTATTGGAATACTCTTATTTTATATACTTTTACACAATTCTGCAAAGTATGGTCGCAATCAAATGACTATAGCATATAGCTCCCATAGGAACGAGCGGTCGAAAAACTAGTTCTAGTGAGAAAAACTTTTTTGTTTTAAATGGGACCGCCTCAAAATTTCGTTATTATTAGTGTATTATGATTTTCCATGATTTGGTCGAAATCAGACATCTATATAGTAGAGATTCCAAATAGAAATAAGACCCAAAAAGTAGTCTTACTTAGAAAAAAGTTTCCTTATATTGATATTAAGCTAAAAGTCTTACAAAATGGGGGTTTAGCTGAGTGGTTAGGGTTGCCGCCTTACATTTTAGTTTTTTCGGTTCGAGTCCCTGTTGAGAATAATTTTTTTTATTTTGGCTCATCGAATATAATAAAAAAATATTGTCGGCTGGCACCAGGACTCGAACACAGAACCCCCAGTTTAAGAGACAAGAACTTCGTGCACAACACCATAACAGAACCTGAACCTTTTCTTAAAAATCAAACAAGAACAACAAAACACCTATAGCAAAGCCTGAATGATTGAATAAAAAATTGAAACAAAAAGTAACATGTTACTACTCGCTGAATACGATGACAAATGAGAGTGATTTCTTTCATTTTACTAACAGTAATCAGACTCATTTGTAATCGTACTCGGCGAGTAGAAAAATGTTACTTTTTTACTTGTGCAGCTCTCTAGTAGGTAGGTAGATAGAGTGGTGTGCCCCGAGCTAGCGCGCGCCACCCCCTCCCTCACCCTACTTTTGTCATCGTTTAATGAATATGTGTTCAAAATAGCAATTACGGCAGACTTATCAAATCAGAAAATTTATTTATAAATATATTCATTCATAAATTCATTTATAAAAATATGAATTGTTTTCAAAAATAATATAAATTGATTTGTTAAAATAAATACATTTTAAATCCAAATAAAAATAAATTTATTTGCTAGTGGGAAATTGTAGTGTGCGTCAATCAGCGTGCGTCACAAATGGTTTACGGCTCATGATAAAAAAACGACTCATTTTAATGGTCGCAAATAATTTATTTTAGAATTCAATTATTTTCATCTTTATTTCAGGTAAAAATTTTTGTATGCTTTATTATGCGAAATTCGCTAAGAAATTTGAAAACATCTTCAACCTTCAAAGTTACTTCCACTTTTTGTAGCGTGCGTCATACTTTGTGATCAAAAACAAATAACTGTTTAAAGAATGAAGTGCTTCGCTCGCTCGAGGTCAAATAAAAACACAAGGTATGTAAAAAGTAAGTAAAATTAGCTTGTCAAGATGACACAGCCCCAAAGGGCCAAAGCCGAGACTCTCTCAATCTCTTGGCTTGTGCGCTTCTAATTTTAGCACAAGATAAAGGGACCTACAGTTTAACGCCGAATCCGAACGGCAGTTTGAAAAGCTTTTTCATGGCTAATTACTGCAATGCTGGCGCCAACAGCAAAGAGGTGTGGCCGGGTGTAAAGTTTATTCAAAGAAAAAAACTTTTCATTAGATGTTCCGAGGCGGGATCGAACCCACGACCTCATGCTCAGCGGTCGGCCACCCGGCCACAAAAGATGGTCCCAGGAATTTAATGACCCCTACGTCACCAAGCAACTATATGTCTCCCTTGTGAGACCAATTCTTGAATATGGGTCGTGTGTCTGGTCTCCGTACTATCAAAAATATCAAGATCAACTAGAATCGGTTCAAAAACAGTTCTTAATTTTCGCTCTCCGAGGCTTAAATTGGGATCCATCTTCCTTTGTATGAGGATTGATTACGCCTTATCGACCTGCCTTCTCCTCAGAACCGCCGTACATGCCATAGTGTACTTTTTATTCATAAACTCTTATCCGGTGAAATTTACTCTATCGCTTGGTTATCTCAAATAACCTTAGCTGTTCCTCAACGCGCTACTAGAAATTTTTTATCCAATTTACCTTTAGCCTTGCCTGACGAACTACGCTCACCACGAACCCTTCCGCTACCTTTGTCTAAACTATAATATGTACTCTCATATAATTTCCTCTCAACCCTTGTTTGTAATTAAAAATAATTTGTTGTCGTTCCTAAATAGGCCCCTTTAAAGTTAGACAGAACATTGTTAAACTATAAAATGAATAAAATGAAAAATGAAAAATATATTTCGGTTGCAACATCGGCAACCATCATCAAGGACACTACAAAAACAATACCTGTGAAGTGCTGCCCATCACCGCTGCGACCCGTGCTGCCCATAATTGTTTGTTTTCCTTATAACTCGACAACCGTTCATCCGATCTTTACCATTCCTTTAACGGATCGATAAATAATCCTGATTACTAAATATGTCCAGAAGGAACGAACCTTCTATCTATAAAACTGTGGGAGATATGACGTTTTTACCAATTTGCGGGGGCGGGAGGGGGCGTGGCAAAAATTGAAAATAAACTTGATCTGCCTGCAAGTATAAGAAGCATATGTCCCATACATGTCAAACCTCTATCTCTTACCATCTTTGAGATCTGTGCGTTCATACGGACAGACAGACGGACATGGCTATATCGGCTCGGCTGTTGATGCTGATCAAGAGTATATATACTTTATGGGGTCGGAGATGCTTCCTTCTGGCTGTTACATACATTTGCACAAACTTATTATACTCTATGTACCTACAGATGTACCTAAAAATGGTACAGAGTATAAAAATAGGGGAAAGCTAACTTCGGCTCGGCCGAAGTTTTGTATACCCTTGCAGTTTGTTTTTCCAAATAAGACTACTTTTCGGACAGTACTTTTCTATATGCTTTTCTATGAGAGGTTAACTATAAAGAAGTCAGATTTTGACCAAATTTAGTGGAATCATTCAAAAGCATAACAAACTAACATGTACATTTTTTGAAGGCGATTCCGTTTAAAAAAAAAAGTTTCACTAGAACGTCTTTTTCGACCGTCCATTCGTACAGCAGCTGTATTCAATAGTCATCCGATTTTGACAAAACTTTGTAGAATTGTGTAAAAGTATATAAAATAAATATAAGCCAACTTAAGGGACGTTTCTATTGAAAACAAAAAAGTTTTTCTTACAAGAACTAGTTTTTCGACCGAGCGTTCTTATTGGAGCTATATGCTATAGTCATCCGATTTTGACCAAACTTTGCGGAACTGTGTGGGGGCATATAAAAGAAATACAAGCCAAGTTTGAGGCCATTTCCGTTGAAAACAAAAAAGTTTTTCCAACTAAGACTACTTTTCAGACGCTACTTTCTATGACAGCTATACTACATAGATGTCCGATTTCGATCAAATTTGGTGGAATCATGGAGAAGCATAGTTAACTAAGAAATACGAAGTTTGGAGGCGTTTCCATTAAAAACAAAAAAGGTTTTCTATCTAAAACTAGTTTTTCGACCGATGGTTCTTATAACAGCTATATGCTATAGTCATCCGATCCGGCCGGTTCCGACAAATGTGCAGCGTATTTGTACCAAAAGACTTCGTGCAAAGTTTGGTGAGGATAGCCTTAAAACTAACGGAGGAGATAGCATAGAAACAGCCGGACAGACGGACAGAAGGACAGACGGGCAGACGGACAGGGCTAAATCAACTCAGCTCGTCATGCTGATCAATAATATATATACTTTATGTGGTCGGAGATGCTTCCTTTAATGCGTTTCAAACATCCGCACAATTTTATAATACCCTCTGCAAGGGTATAAAAACTAAACATATTTACATACATTACTTTACACGACTGTACCGTCTGGCGTGGAGTTTCATACTGAGTTTTCATTTGGACAACAGGTGCCTGTAAATGTGAGCACAGTTTTCTGTGTCTGTTTTGTAGTTCAGTCGCTTGTCCGTTGGTGTGTTTATAATGTGAAGCATTTCAAGAGTGAACCGTTTACTGTAATTCGATTCTTGTTGTAGGTCTGTTGTTGCCTCAAAATTTGGCGAGTATCCACTCTCCATACAGTGTGTCGCGAGCGCCGTTTTTTGTATCGTTGTTTGATGTCTGAGTTTATAGTCCGATTTATGTTGGGAAATTCTTGTTTTAAGTTTCGATTTAGTTGTTCCAATGTATAACTTGTTGCAACTGTTCTCTACATTTCCATTGCATGGTATCCTGTATATCACATTACTCCTATCCGATGTGGCTACTTTCGATTTCGTCCTATTATAAAAGATTTTCATTGTGTTCGAGGGTATGTGGGCTATATGTATATTTTGCTTATCGAAGCAGTTGGAATGGGCGAATCTTTCTGAAAGTTGTGGAACATATGTAAGCGATCTGTATGATTTTGTTTGTTGTCCTGGTTTTGAGCTTCGTTTTCCGTTCTTGTCAATAAGAGATTTTATAATTCCCATTGGAAAGTCATTATCCGTCCGCCCTTGTGATATATTTCGTCACTTATGTTGAGCATCCGTCGTATACAGCCACGTGCCGTATTAATAATTATGTTTTTCGGGTGTTTCGAATGGTAGTTAATGATCCTTCCTGATGCTGTGGGCTTTTTGTACCACTTGATTTTCAGTTGGTTTCCATGTCTGTTAATTGTAGAGTCTAAATATGGTAGTTTACCGTCTATTTCTTGTTCCATTGTAAGTTTCAGATTCCTGTGGAATGAGTTAAGTGCGTCAAGAGTGTTTTGAACTTGGTCCTCCTTTGTAATGGCAAATAGGTCGTCTACATATTTTGTCAATAATCTTGGTGGCCGCTTAAGTTTCTTTATTGTGCTGTCCAGAAGCTCCTATGTCAGCTATAACCGGGGATGCTGGACATCCCATTGGCATGCCTTTTAATTGGTATATATGTGGTTTGAAATACCTATTTTCCACTATACAGAATTTCAAAATTACCATAAGAAGCGTTTTGGGTATTTTTGTGTACTCTTTTATGTTGTTCCACTTTTTGTCAATAGTCTCTAAAGCTAGTTTAATGGGAATGCTAGGGAATAATGAGACTACGTCAAATGAGATCAGTTTTCAACCTTCACATATGTAGGTGTTGTTCGTCCGTTCTTTAAATCCTACTGCATTTTTTACATTATATGTAGAGTCTGCCGTGAGATTTTTCAAGATTTTAATTATGAATCTGCATAGGCCAGGTGACGGTGCACCAATAGACGAGCGAATTGGTCGAAGTGGGGATCTTTTCTTGTGGATTTTAGGGAGTCCGTATATCCTAGGTGGCAGGGCAGTGCTTGTTATTAGCTGATTCCTTTCGGCCTTTAAAATAAACTCCAGCTTAAACAGTTTTTCCACGAAACTGTTATTTTTAGTCTGTAGTCTTGTTGTTGGATCCTGTCTTAATTTTCTATATGTGCACATATCCCCTAAAATGTCTCTCATTTTAATCTTTTTCTATTGCTACTGTTTTGTTTCCTTTGTCAGTGTTCCATTGTGTCAAGTATTGCATGCTTAAAAATAATCGAAAGTACACTTAAATAGAGTGGCCGGGAGGCTCGAGGCTAGAGTGCGCGACCGCTGTGCATGAGGTCATGGGTTCAATCCCGCCTCGGAACATCTAATGAAAAGTTTTTTTCTTTGAATAAAACTTTACACCCGGCCACACCTCTTTGCTGTTGGCGCCAGCATTGCAGTAATTAGCCATGAAAAAAAGCTTCTCAAACTGCCGTTCGGATTCGGCGTTAAACTGTAGGTCCCTTTCTATTGTGCTAAAATTAAAAGCGCACAAGCCAAGAGATTGAGAGAGGCTCGGCTTTGGCCCTTTGGGGCTGTGTCATCTTGACAAGCTAATTTTACTTTTACACTTAAATACCTCTGAACACTATTTATAAGTTGAAGGAATCTCTAAGGAAAGTCCAAACATTTTTTCAACTTTGAATCCGAAAATGCGTACGAATGAAGCGTTCGTCACGCAGGATTTGCCCAAATATATAAGCCCATCCTCAGTCCCATACAGGTGAATAACCCATCCTATCTATGCAAACCAGTCCATGGCTCTTTTCAATAGAATTTATTAAAAATTTATGTACACACATGCGCAAATTTTCTAATTGAAAATGCAGACCAGTTTTTGGGGTATTATGGACAAGTAGCCATTGTTGCTGTTATTGTTCCTGGACATTAGTTACGGCATCGGAGATACGAATTGTGTGTGTGTGCTGAGTGCCCTGGCTAGCATGATAAATTGCTACATAAATTATAATAAACGTACACGCCGAAGAGAAAGGGAGACGCCCGACCTAACCGCACATAGTTTTGGCTAAAAATTTACATGAAAAACTAATTTCGCCTAGGAAGCCTCTGATGTGACGCTGATGAAATGCCATACAAATTGAGTTCACACTTTCCTGCAAACACGCACAGATACCGACTGACTGCATAATCCGTATCATCAAAATTCATGAATCGCCTCCTCGATTAGTAACAAATGTTACACACTCAAAGCCAAGACTCTCTCGTGCTGCATAATTAAAATAATTTTGCAGACAGGCGGATGGAGGCAATGAACATGCAAGACCCCATCTCCCATTCGGTCATCTCGTGCTGGGCCAATGGGCTTGAATTTATGCCACTGCAGGGGAAAATTCGGTCAATGAGTTCGGACTGTGGGTCACGAAATTAAATGCACGATAAGCCGACTTGAGAAATGGCACGCCAAAAATGCAAGTGCCAACAAATTATATTACATGCAAGTGAATTCTTGCGCTCCGCCGCTTTCGCCTGCTCGTTGCTATGCTAAATAAAAGTCGCCCTCTATTGCTTGATTGCGCGGCAAAGTATGCTACGATTTTATAGCCCGCGCCGACACTTGTGTGATTTACGCGCCATGCAGCAAAAATACTCGAGCCCGAAAAAAATTGAAAGTGGCAAAGACAAAGGGAATACCCCAAACAAAATATGCGAAAATTCAGCCAGGCCAGGGAGTAGTCGACTCTGGTCGTAGCCACATCCTAACATTAAAATAAAACACTATGTATAAATTAAATATCTGTTAGCCCTTTCATTAAGCTAAGAACGTGTAAGATAAATTTCAAGAGAACGATAATATTTATTGGTTTATCCTGACAAATATTTTTGTTAAACAAACTCCTGATCTGCCAGGGAAATCTTTTGGGTAAATAAAGCCCCACCACACCTGGAATTCATTGTCACAACCCCTTTGACAATTCCAGCATGCCACACTTGTATACCCTGTCTGCTACCCAAGCCAAAAAAAGCGGCCGCAAACATGCGTTTACGTGTATGTGTTTGGAGCCGACTTCACACCTCGCCTACGGTGGAGAGTGCTGCAAGTGGGATAGGGGATGGCATGGGGAGGACAGAAAACAAACGCTGCCAGCAATGAAATGCAATGCGCAAAATGCATTTTCCGCGACTACACAATTGAAGTAATAAATCACGCCCGGGACCGTGTGCGAGGGGGAAACCAAAGTTTTTTTCGGCTAGTGCCACAAAAAAATGTTCCCCAAACTGGAACTGCATGCGTATAGTATGTGTACATACAATACATGTATAAGTATTAAGTGCAATCATGTGGAAAGCCCGGGAAATGCAGCCCGGAGATGGAGACGGAGACTACCTATTAAAATGTGCACTCATTAATCATCGGCACAGCCTCGCCCCTTACGTATTGTGTATTTTTAAAATGAAAAAATTGAAAATGCGAATTTATGCAGTTTTCGTGGACGGCAATGGGTTAAAAAATTGTGCTCAACTGCTGTGAAAGAATTTAATACATTTCATAAAGTGTTTATTTTTTTGGCAGACAGTAAATAACAGCAAGAGCTACAAATTGTGTCTATTATATGTATCCGCCGTGCTGCACAAATTGAATTGAAGTTGATGATTATTAAAGGGGTAGCGTTTGACACTCAGCGGGAATACGGGGTGGAAGAAAAAAAAATTAAAGAAATTAGTTTTGCAAATTTGTTTAATAAAACGGTCATTCAATATAAGATTTACTGGCCAATTGAAGAGCTCATCGAACTTTGATAGGAAAATACTTCGCACAGTAAGGTACAGGGTGGCTGATGAAAGCTGCAACCAAAAAAAAATTGAATAACTTTTTTTCTATTTAATCTACTTATTTTTGTTTTGTTTTGTTTTGTAGATTGATCTTTAAATTTTTGGAAAATGGATAATTGGGACACAGAGTCCGTAGTTTCGGTTCAAAGAGAGTATAGGCGCACGTTTGGCGGCGATCCTCCGACCAGATGGACCATAATGAGACTTGAGGTTGCTCCAATGGGTAAAAGCAGACACTCATTGCAGTCAATTATGCACAATATAAAATTCAAATGGCCAACAAACTGAACCCAGCAGATTTGCCGATTCGCTTGGAATTTTGCCAGAAGATGCTTCAAATGGTGGAAGAGGACGAAAACATGTTGAACTATCTTTTTATGCCTGACGAAGCCCATTTCGACTTAAACGGCAACATAAACAAACAAAATTGTCGAATATGGAGTTCTTCCAACCCACAGATACTCCATAAGACCGAATTGCATCCACTTCGTGTGAAATAGTTGTGTGAAGTTTCATCACGCTGCATTGTCGGGACCTACATCTTCGAAAATACGGTCAGACCGTTACTGTTACTGGAAACCGTTACGTGAGCATGCTGAGAGAGTTTTTCTATCCAGAATTACGCCGAAACAGAATTCCTTTCAAGTCTGTGTGGTTTCAGCAAGATGGTGCAACTCCTCACATAGCCCATCCTGTTATGACAGAACTGCGACTAAAATTTCCCAATAAGCTGATATCCAGAAACTCCACATTCCGTTGGCCCCCCAGGTCGCCCGACCTTACTGCACCTGACTTTTTCTTGTGAGGTTATTGCAAACAGGAAGTTTACAAAACAAAACCGAATGAACTAAAGCAATCCATTCGAGCAACAATTGCGGCTATTCCTGTGTCAACTCTCCAAGCAGTAATGAACAACTTTTTGATAAGATGCCGCACATGCATCAACGAGCGCAGGAGGGCATTTAAATTCAATTATTTTTAGATCTAATTAAGCTTTATTTAATAAAATTGAATGAGCTCTAACATGAATAAAAGAAAAATGAAATCCATACACTGAAAAAAACGGTAATTTGACTTTCTTAATGTAACAATATTCATGCCACCCACAACCCTCGTACAACGTGACAGAAACCTCTTCCAACCACATTTCAACAGAATTCCAATTCTTAGGTGCCACAGAAATCTCTGTCGGTTGGTTTCAAACATCTCGTAGTTTGTTAGGAGATTTTGGCAAGCTAACCAAAGCCAATGCTCAATGTAGGAAACATCAAAATAGCTCTGAATAAAAACTATAATCTTATACACTTACCTTCTAGCTAGACTTTTGAATAAGAAAATGAAGTCTTCTTAAGTTCTGTGGCAACGACTAATTTTTAGAGAGGTTTACAAACCAACCGACGGAGAAATCTCTAGAGATTTCTGTGTCACCCACAAGTATGTTGTTTATTATTATATTTTGGATGGCTTATAACGAAGTAGAGGTTCCTTAAGGGGAGATATTCACCTAGAAGACCATAAAAGGAAATTTTTAAGATTTTTTTTTGTAGGAAAGCTATACTTAATTTCGGATCGGAGGTTAAACTAAATGAAAGTATACACATTTGAAAATATGTTACATTTGTGTTTATTAAAAAATATTGAAAATATTTCGAGATATCGCAAGTTCTTTAAAGCGCCGTCAAAAAATCTTTATACACGGAACCCAATGGCGTTTCTTGAAAAATCATCAGAAAGCAAAAGACCAGAAAGGTAATTAAAAAAAGATACTATAACTAAGTAGTTTCATAGTTGTCATTTTGAAAATATCGATTTATGACCAAATGGCGAACGTTTGAGCAAAAGTAATGATTTTTAGTTAAAAAATTAATAATTATTTTGTTTATAATTTGTTTATAAGTTTCTGACATCTACTAGAAAATAGTGTATAGAATCCAGTTTCAACCAGTTTCAAGGCCATCGGTTGTGGTGTTAAAAATACGATTCTCTATGCATTGCTCTCTTGAGCGCTGCAAGCCGACCGTCTCGAGTACTTGCTCACTCTGCTCGCCCAAGGAAATAGTACCTGAATATTTTAACAATGTGTTAAGCGTTGACAGATAGGATCGACCGCTTCTGGTGTTTTTATACCCGTTACTCGTAGAGTAAAGTATATATATTTTTAGTCAGCACGACGAGCTGAGTTGATTTTCCGTCTGTCCGTCCGTCCGTCTGTCTGTCTGTCTGTTTCTATGCTATCTCCTCCGTCAGTTCGAAAGCTATCCTCACCAATCGTCCACGAAGTCTTTTGGTACATATACGCTGGACATTTGTCGGAACCGGCCGGATCGGATGACTATAGCATACAGCTGTCATTTACTTTGTATAAACACCAGCTATTTGCAAATATAAACTATTTGTAAATAACTCACTGTTTACACGCTTAACATCTTTCTTAAATATAGGTATTTTTTAATGATGCCTGATTGGTAATAACAAAGTATCTGGTAACATTGAGTGCAGAAATCGATGAAAAATTGTCAAAGTTCCGTCGTCTCCTCCTTGATCAAATTGCAATGTTTGTTTTCAGCTTGTGTTTCTAACATAGTAACCCTATAAACCTTATTTGCAAATAAGTCTACTAATCAGTAATTGTTTTCGAGACTTAGCTATTTGCATATAAGAAACTAACTCTCTGTTTATAAGCAATAATTAGACATCTACTAAATTGTTATTTCCAAATAAGGTGTGCGTATAAACATAGTAATATAAACGATTGGTCGAAAAACTAGATTTAGTGAGAATAACTTTTTTGTTTTCAATGAAAACGCCTCCATACTTTGTATTTCCCATTTTAGTATGCTTTTCTATGATTCCACCAAATTTGGTCGGATTCGGACATCTATATAGTATAGCTGTCATAGAAAAGTAGGGTCTAATAAGTAGTTTTAGTTGGAGAAACTTTTTTGTTTTCTATGGAAATATCCTCAAAACTAGCATGTAATTTTGGTCAAAATTGGATGACTATAGCATACAGCTCCCATAGAAACGATCGGTCGAAAAACTAGTTCTTGTGAGAAAAACTTTTTTGGCATATATTTATTTTATATACTTTTACACAATTCTAGAAAGTTTTGTCAAAATCGGATGACAATGGCATATAGCAGCAGTATGAATAATCGGTCGAAAAAAAAGTTTTAGTGAGAAAAACCTTTTTTGTTATACCCTTGCAAAGGGTATTATAAAATTGTCCGGATGTTTGTAACGCATAGAAGGAAGCATCTCAGACCACATAGTATATATATTCTTGATCAGCACGACGAACTGAGTTGATTTAGCCCTGTCCGTCCGTCTGTCCGTCCGTCTGTCCGTCTGTTTCTATGCTATCTCCTCCGTCACTTTTAAAGCTATCGTCACCAAACTTTGCACGAAGTCTTTTGGTACAAATACACTACACATTTGTCGGAACCGGCCGGATCGGATGACTATAGCATATAGCTGCTATAGGAACGATCGGACGAAAAACTAGTTCGAGTGAGGAAAACTTTTTTCTTTTTAATGAAAACGTCCTTTTTATTGACATATTTATTCTTATTTTATATACTTTTACGCTCTTAAGACTTTGTAGAAGAAATCGTATGACTATAGCATATAGCTGCAGTATGAATGATCGGTCGAAAAAGAAGTTCTAGTGAAAAATTCTTTTTATTTTCAATGGGATCGCCTTCAAATTTCGTAAATACCAAGTTTGGTCGAAATCAGACATCTATATAGTATAGATCCCATAGAAAAGTAAGGTCCAAAAAATTAGTCTTAGTTAGAAAAACTTTTTTGTTTTCAATGGAAGCTGCAAGGGTAACAAAACCGGCCGAAGTTAACTTTTTTTTATACCCTTGCAGGGGTATTATAAAATTGTCCGGATGTTTGTAACGCATAGAAGGAAGCATCTCCGACCACATAAAGTATATATATTCTTGATCAGCACGACGAGCTGAGTTGATTTAGCCTTGTCCGTCTGTCCGTCTGTTTCTATGCTATCTCCTCCGTCAGTTTTAAAGCTATCCTCACCAAACTTTGCACAAAGTCTTTTGGTACAAATACGCTGCACATTTGTCGGAACCGGCCGTATCGGATGACTATAGCATATAGCTGCCATAGGAACGATCGGTCGAAAAACAAGTCTTAAAGAGAAAAACTTTTTTGTTTTTAATGGAAACGCCTCCAAAGTACGTATTTCTTAGTTTACTATCCTTTCCCATGATTTCACTAAGTTTGGTCGAAATCGGACTATTGCTAGCAATAGCCCATAGGAACGATCGGTCGAAAAACTTGTTCTAGTGAGAAAAACTTTTTGTTTTTAGTGGAAACGTCCTTATCATTGGCATACATTTAATCTATATACTTTTACACAGTTCTACAAAGATTTGTTGAAATCGGATGACTATAGCATATAGCTCCCATAGGAACGATCGGTCGAAAAACTAGTTCTAGTAAGAAAAACTTTTTTGTTTTTTAATGAAAACGTCCTTATCATTGGCATACACTTATTTTATATACTTTTACACAATTCTACAAAGATTGGTCGAAATCGGATGACTATAGCATATAGCTCCCATAGGAACGATCGGTCGAAAAACTAGTTCTAGTGAGAAAAACTTTTTTGTTTTTAGTGGAAACGTCCTTATCATTGGCATACACTTTATCTATACACTTTTACACAATTCTACAAAGATTGGTCGAAATCGGATGACTATAGCATATAGCTCCCATAGGAACGATCGGTCGAAAAACTAGTTCTAGTGAAAAACTTTTTTTTTTTTTTAATGAAAACGTCCTTATCATTGGCATACACTTATTTTATTTACTTTGGACACATTTCTACAAAGATTGGTCAAAATCGGATGACTATAGCATATAGCTGCAGTATGAATGATCGGTCGAAAAAGAAGTTCAAGTTAGAAAAACTTTTTGTCTTAAATGACATCGCCTCCAAATTTCGCAATTAACAGTGTATTATGCCTTTCCATGATTTCACTAAGTTTAATAGAAATCAGACATCTTTATAGTATAGATCCCATAGAAAAGTAGTGTCCCAAAAATAGTTTACTTTTTGTATACTATTTTTATTTTTATTTTAAGAAAATAATTTTCTTTTTTGATTTTTTGTTTTTTTTGATTTTCTGACTTTAAGCAAATAGTTTTCTATGATTCAGAAAAAGATTCTTATTCTAAAAATAGATTTCTTATATTCAAGGTTTCTAGCCCTTTGGTAAAAAAGTAAGTAAAATGGCTTGTCAGGTTGACACTGCCCCAAGGCTTGTCAAGTTGACACTGCCCCCAAGGGCCAAAGCCGAGCCTCTCTCAATCTCATGGCTTGAGCGCTTCTAATTTTAGCACAAGAGAAAGGGACCTACAGTTTATCGCCGAATCTGAACGGCAGTTTGAGAAGCTTTCCATGGCTAATTACTACAAAGCTGGTGCCAACAGCAAAGAGGTGTGGTCAAAGAATAAACTTTTCATTAGATGTTCCGAGGCAAGATCGAACCCACGACCTCTTGCACAGTGGTCGCGCTCACTAGCCGCTGAGCCACCCGGACACTGTAAAAAAAAGTTTCCATAATATTTAGAAATTATTTTTCTAAATTTTAGGGTGAGTCGCCTTAGGCGGGATTTCAAAGGATAATTTCTAATTTTAAGGGCTAATTTATGAAAAGGTGTAAAATTTTAGGAATCTGGTTTTTATGATCTAAAATTTTCCTTTTAGGCAATAATTGCCTTAAAAATGATAAATATAGCCTACATCTTTAATTTAGATAAACAGTTTAAGGAATTTGAGTGCTTTAAAGTTGTCCAAGGGGCTAAATATATTTTAGCCCATATATTTTTGTATATTTTAACGTTATAGACGTAAAAAATCGATTAATGCATTGTAAAAAATATAGACAATACTTAAAAAACCTTAAAAAATTAATAAATTAAAAAAAACAAGAAAGAAAGTCGGTCAAGCCCGACTGTAACATACTCTGTACCTGTGAAGTGCTGCTGTCCATCCGATCTTTACCATTCCTATGGCGGATCGATAAATAATCCTGATTACTAAATATGTCCAGAAAGAACGAATCTTCGGTGTCAACGATTGTTTCAGTCTTCGAGGTCCGAGTTCGAATCCCAGTAAGGGAAAAAGGGTAAGTAAAATAATTTAAAATGGTATGTATGTAAGGTGGCAACCTTATACATGCTGCACGATGTGGCATCCCCCCTCATCTCATCGCAGGGTCATACTTTTTATTGGCGTCTACAAGAGGGGAGTCGTGTGTCGTCAGCGAACGCGCAGTTGTCAAGTTGTCAGTAGAAAGAAGTCGTCGGTCTAAAAGTTGAAAGTTGTTTTCCATAACGTCGGCTAAATTAACTAACCGTTGTTAAGTTGAACTATCGATTTATATTTAAACTATCTTGTGAAACTCATTTTTGTATTCTCTTATTTAACTGTTCGTGCCAAATTAAATGATTTATAAACTTAATAAATCTTACATGGGGCTCAACCGTTGCGAGCAGCCACATAAATAAGTAGAAAAGCGGACAAAAGTGAGTGAAAAGTAAAAACAATTGAAGTTGTTCAGCAGAAAAGTCGAAAATTCAGTGAAATTGTGAAATACAGTATGTCAAGAAAGTGTTTTTACACTGTAAAAAGACTCACATTTTTCACTTATTTTGCAAAAAAGGTGCTTTCTCTAAATGGTAAAAATTTTGTTTTTAATTTATTTTGATTCTTTATGGATCTTAGAACTAGATTGCAAAAGAAAGTAACCAAATCCATCTAGATTTAGCATTAAAAAAAATTAAAAACGAAAAAAATTATTTTATAAAGTGTTAAGAAAGTGTTTTTACACAATGTCTAAACACATATATTCTCAGAATAGGCGCTCAAATGGTAAATAAAATATTGATTCAGACAAGTCCGCTGGTCGAATCTGCTTGTAGAAGATTCATATCTCTAATGGTTTAGCTGTAAATTTGGATTAAAAATGTAGAAAATTACAAATTATACGCTTCTTGGTATATTCGAATCGCGGAAAGCAGCATATTGTAAAATTTTGAATTTTAACATGTGTATTTACTTAAAAGTCAATCAGGAACAGTAATAGTTGATTTGCATGCAATTGTACTTTTTGAATGTTGTTGTTGTGGCTGGGGTGTGCAGTGTGTAAAAATTTTATTTTAGTTATAGGTGTCCTAAATTCACAGCCAACGTCCTAAAAGGTTAGTTTAGAAAATTGTTCTAATAGTATTCTGAAATTTTGGCCATTTAGTTAGTGTTAAAGCATCTTAGCTCCGCTTCTTTTGACGAGACAATGTCTTATAAGTCGAAAAAGCCAGCTGCACGCACGAAAAACATGACTCATGCGTCGTTACCTCGTTTCAGGCGATCCATGTATAACATACACACCTTCAACAATAGCTCAGCAGACCAACACAATAATGTTGTTTCAACAGGCCAACACTCTCTGTAAGCTGTGCTCAGTTGTAATTGGACATTTGTAAGCAGAGAGAGTGGTTAGTACTCTTCTGAAGAGACGATCAACGGAAAATATGAATTTGTTTTGTTAAGCAGATGGAAAGTTTGTGTTAACGGAAATGAATTGAAAGTTTTTTCTGTGAATAATGAATTTTCGGAGCGAACATATATTGTTTAAAATTGTTATATGCTAATATTGATATGTTAGTCTTCTGTTAGCATAGTAATGTTGAAAGGAGTATTACGGGCGAAATAATTGTATTCCAAAATGAATCAGACGGCTACACAGTTATTTATTTGTATGATAGCAAAAAAGATCAGTGACTATAAATCGTTTGATAGCCTAAGTCGCTTTCCAGTTATGGTGGTTTACATCAGAAGTGCGCACACAATTGGAAAGGCTCAACGCAAAGACGAACATCTCGCAGCTGTTGCAGAAATTTTGAAGCAGAAACCCTATGCAGACTATAAGGCCAAAAATCAGTTGATTTATAAGCAGGTTGGTGGAATTGACTTGCTAGCAGTACCCAAGTGTATGGAGAAGGAAATTATCAGAAGTGCTCACAACTTTGGTCACATGGGAGTACAGAAAACCATGCATGCGATTCGGCAGAATATTTTATTCAGAGCTTGAGAGGAAGGTTAGTGAAGTCATCGCTAATTGTATCGAGTGTATAACACACAACAGAAAGCTGGGTAAACAGGAGGATTTTTACACCTCATCGATAAAGGAGACAAGCCGCTGACCACACTTCATGTTGATCATCTAGGATCTTTGGATATAACGACGAAAAAATACAAGTATATTTTTGCTGTTATTGACGGGTTTTCCAAATACACCTGGCTATATCCTACTAAGTCGACGGACGCTCAAGAAGTCATCAAACATATCAGTTCGTGGGTAGCAATCTTTGAAGTCCTCAACGCATTATCAGCGACAAAGGAGCGGCCTTCACGTCAAAGCAGTTTAAAGAGTTTTGCGCTGAAAAGAAGATAGAACACGTCGAGACAACTACAGGAATTCCGAGAGGCAATGGGCAGATTGAAAGGGTGAATCGAGTAATTTTGTCAGTATTGGCAAAGATGTCTGCAGCAGAACCATCAAAATGGTACAAGTATGTTACTCAGGTGCAACAGGCAATTAATGCACACGTTCACTCATCAACGAAGTTTACTCCATTCGAAATAATGTTCGGAGTCAAAATGCGAAACGAATACGATGTTGAATTGGTCAAGATTCTTCAAGAAGAGCTGTTGACAGGTTTGCAGGACGAACGCAACCAAATAAGAGCAGAAGCTAGAGTCCAGATCGAGAAAGCACAAGAATCCTATAAGCGTAACTACGACAAAAAAGCGGAAGAGTCATCATGGTTACCAATTAGCTGACCTAGTAGCCATCAAAGTTACACAATTCGTCAATGGAAAGAAGTTGTCCAGCAAATACATTGGCCCCTACGAAGTAACTAAAGTAAAGAGAAATGGAAGATACGACGTAAGAAAAGCAGCTGAGTTCCAGGGTCCAAATCAGACATCAACTAGTGCTGATTATATGAAGCTGTGGCGGTTTTTTGGGCTACGATGAAGGCGAGGAAGAAGACGAAGCTGGAGTATCATCTGGGACAGATGAAGAGCAGGATGGCCGAGTGTAAGGTGGCAACCTTATACATGCTGCACGATGTGGCATCCCCCTCATCTCATCGCAGGGTCATACTTTTTATTGGCGTCTACAAGAGGGAGTCGTGTGTCGTCAGCGAACAGACGCAGTTGTCAAGTTGTCAGTAGAAAGAAGGCGTCGGTCTAAAAGTTGAAAGTTGTTTACCGTAACGTCGTCTAAATATAACTAACCGTTGTTAAGTTGAACTATCGATTTATATTTAATCTATCTTGTGAAACTCATTTTTGTATTCTCTTATTTAACTGTTCGTGCCAAATTAAATGATTTATAAACTTAATAAATCTTACATGTATTAAAATCAATCACACACAGTAAATGGGAGTGTTGATGTTGTGGTGGGGTGTGTGTGTCATTTGATTTTATGTGTTATAGGTGTCATAAATTCCAGTCCAACGTTCCTAAGCGGTTAGTTTAGGAAAATTGTTCTAATATATTCGGAAATTTTGGGCCATTCTAGTCTAGTGTTATGAGCATCTTAGCCCGCTTCTTTTTTAAATAGCAAATTTTTAATGTGGCCTGGGTACTTGTTAGAATTTGGAACAATACCACGATTAAAGCAAGTCGGGCAACTGTTTGGCCATTTTTAGTGGCTATAATAACTCAACCAAGAAAATACGATATAAATATATAGTTTTTCTATTTATTTCTGCAGGCCATTTTGCGTTTTTAAGGGACTTTCCATTCGCAAATTGCCATTGTCCCACTTAAATGGCGCACAAATGAAAATAGAAACAAGGCAAACGATGCTTAATTAAAAACATTACAACGTTTGACCTTGCACAGGACCACAGAGAGCTAGAGAGGGAGAATTGAGAGCAACAAGTGTAGCAACGACAACGACGGCTGCTTCTGCATAATGGGGCAAGACCAAGTGTACACTGTGTCATTTCCGCTCAAAAGGCAACTGCGACCGCACTTTCGTGTGCCCTCCTTTTCCTTGCATTCTGCTTTTACATATAGAAAAATCAGGCATAACTAGAATGAAGGAAAAGGCAACAATATAATTAAGGAGGCGGCTGGCTCTGCCACGCCCTCATTTGCAAATTGTAACGAGTGAAGCCCGAGGCAGTTCCTGTCCTCTTTCGTCGGACTCTAGTTAATAATTTAGAGCATTCCAACAAGCGACTGCAGGTAACTGTTGCACGTTTGCAGCCTTCTGAATAATTGAATTTTGTGACAGTGTCAGAGGACCCGACTCGTCGACCTCTCCGTATGTCATCAGCGTGGGTCCGTTGGCCCCTGAAGTTAATTCGAAATTCCACTTTTGTCTGGACAAATGGTTTTGTTTTTACTTGCCACGAAAATATATTTAATTGTTGTTTAAAAAAGTGGTTTCTTTGTGGTTCTCTTAAGTCGTTCTTTTATGCATTTGCATTTTGACTTTCGCCATTTTATAGCAGCGCTCAGTTGGCAACACTCCAAATGGCTCTCATTTTCAAATGTGAGTGTCGAGCTCATTTTTTGTAGATTTATGCCACTCGTGCTGCTCATAAACTTGCGGTAGAGGCAATTTCAACAGAACCGCTTTTCCCCAAAGTTTCATATACATTATGCATATCAGTTTCATGCCACACACAAACGCCCACCGCATACTGTTTATTATTAAAATATGAGAAATCGCCTAACTGTGCACAGTTTCATTCTATTGGACAGAATAATTTTCCAACCACATTCTCCGCTTCTAATTACTTTTGTTTTTAATCAGCAGGCTTGACCCACACACAAGCACTCACGCACACATGCAACTCCCACACACTCATGCTGTAATGCGTAACATTTTGTGCTCGGAAATAAAATTTTTATTATTAATTTGGCGCTCAGAACTAATAAAGTATGCAAGAGGCGAAGCGAACGACCTGCTGGGCCCGATTGTTGGGCGACGAACTAGTTTTACCCAACTCACCAACTTTTCGACGAATGTTGTTTGCGCGGGGATTACAAAATTTGGCCAACAATTTCCATTTTGCCGAGATGTGATGATTGCTTTGATAAGGGCAAAAGTTAATGAGAATATTTGAAACAGATTAGCAGCGGGTTGTTGGTGAGTTTTAGAGAAATAATGGTTACGGCTTATACGCAGTTGGGTGGGCGAAAATAATCGGATAATTCTCTTACAAATACATTTCGCATTTGAATTGAAAATAAGAAATGCAATCTAAATTGCTCTGTTGTTCGATGAACTGCAGGATTCCGTGCGACTGCAATTCATTAATGTATTCCATCGTCAGTAATTCAAGATTTCTCTAGGCTGGTGTCACTTGGTGTCTGAAAGCCCATCTGCTTATCACGCATGGGGTGACTGCATCGAACACGAAAAGAAAATAAAAGTTATAGTCCATAAAAGCAACAAGGTTTTTTGCAAATTTCCTCACTTTTTAGGTGTTGATGAAAAAAACAATCCAAATTCTTCCAGTATAGGTATTAAGCCCAGGTCTTGAAAATTTTACAGTTAAACTATCAGCTGAGCGTTCCCGAAATGTAAATCGAGCTTAACATAATGTTGAAATATCCAAGCTTAATGTTTATGCTCAGTTTATTAACATAAGGGAAGGCTATTAAACATTGATTCTCCTGAGTAACGGGTATATCGTAGACTGACAGGCCGACCTTAACAGACGCTCTTGACTTTCATTATAAATTCAGAGTAATATTTGTAATCTTATTTGTATTAAGTGTACAAAGTTGTACCTTCTCTGACACATCCCCTTTTCCAAATGTGGAATGCCCCCAATCCAATATCATTGTGTAGCCTCGCTTCTGCAGCGTATATTTATTTTGTATGCTGCTACATTATACAAATTTTTTTATAGGTAGATATGGTCCTCTGTGGTTGTCCGTAACCGCATCTGGGTTGGCTGTTAGCTGCAAGCGATGTTCGCACTCGCATCGCCGTCGCCGTCGCGGCAAGCCAAACAAGACATGAATTTAATTAAAATCTGAAATTACTGCCAACGGCAAAGCATTCGCAATTCGCCTTGGTAAGGGTGGGCATATTTTAGACGCGTTTTTTTTGCAGTTCTTAAACGCAGAAAACCCCCAGGTTTTAAAGCCTTAATCTGGACTGTGCAGATGTCCGCTGCATCTTAATGACATGAGCAAATAAATAGCGGCTTCTGAATGAAATCTGCAGTCAGAGAGCTCAGTCGCAGTATTTGCCTTGCGGCCCCTTGGCATTTTCACGCCAACGACACATTTAAATGCTTACTTTAGTGCTGCCCCAGCAACTCAAAATAATTATTTATTGCCCTGTGGTTGCATTAAGGCACACTCTCTGGCACTTTCGACAGTATATGCCAAGCAAATTAAAATTAATGCAATTGTATACATGCAGTATCGTGAGAGAGATATGAGTGCGCGGAACAAATAAAGGAATAATGCAGCCTGCGTTCAATACGTTGCATTTTTAAATTTAAATAGGTTACAGTACAGAGTTAATGCGTATGTGACCAACGTTGATTATAATTGATCAATATATTATATGATTCTCTGAAGCTATTTTTCTACTCTTTGCCAGAGGTACACAGAATATAATAAGTTTGTGCAAACCGTCTGCCAGGCTGTCCATCTGTCCGTATGAGCAAACAGATCTCAGAGATGGTATGAGGTGGAGGTTCGACATGTATGGCAGAAAATCTTCATATACTTGCAGGCAGATCAAATTTTTTTTCAATTTTGGCCACGCCCTTCCCGCCCCCGCAATATCGAAAAAAGTTATATCTCCCATAGTTTTATAGATAGAAGGTTCATTTCTTCTGCACATATTTAGTTATCATATTCGTAACCGCCAAAGAAATTGTATAGATCGGATGAACGATAGTCGAGTTTGTAATGTGTAGGGTGCTGTGTTGAATGAACTGAACGGCTGTAAATGTACTCTTACTTTTTTAACACATTAGATGTAGGCCTGGATTTCGAGATGTGCTCCTCTAGCTATGCTCTTGCTAGCTCGCCGGATTGTCGGGGTTCTTTTCTACTCTCCATAATGGCATACGCACACGTTCTCATAATATTTTAGGTGCACGGCTTAAAAAAAAAATTTTGTTCAAAAGGAACATACTCATGATAAATCATGATAAATTATATAAAATATGGTACTAATCTTTAAAGCTCCCGACGGATATTTGAATTATATTCCCAAGGAAGTAGTGGGAAATCTGATGACTTTGATTCCCTTCTTTACCCTCCCTGCCGATGCCATACAAGAAATTGTATATGGAACCTTGAATAAGCTCTTCAAGACTTACTCAGGACGAACAATAAAATAGATTCAGAACATTATTTAATATTTAATTAACTTCAAGAAAAAGGTTCGATTTGATTTCATATAATTCATTTTTCCTATAGCTTAAACAAGGATACAAATAAGCATAATTCAGAAAAAGGGTTTTAGCAAATGAAAAATTTAAAATTTAAATGACTAGGATGGGTAAAAAAAAATTTAAAAATACAAATTCGGAATATGGGCAGAGTTCAAAATTAAAGGGTCAACATAGTTCAATTAAATTCTTTGCTTTTATTATTTTCATATGTATGGAAATTCAAAATAAATAATAATGGGTCATTTTAGCCACTTTCTTATCAACATTTAAGCCGCTTAAAGATGACGATGAGGATGAACTGTTGAGGGGGAGTTAATAGAAATTATAAGCATACACTTGATTTCCCAACAAAATTAATTTCAATTTCCATTTATGTCCATACCCGATATCCGGTCTTGATCAAATAACCTAACATTATCTTAAAATTTAAGTAAGAAAATTGAAAGTACGACACTTCCTTTAAAATTACAAATATTTCATATTCTACAGTTTTAGAGTGCCTGTCTGGTTCATTGAATCAATGCAGCAGTCATAATGACAAGTAGTACGGTTTAAGACGCATTGGACAAATTAAAGTGATGATAGGGAGACGTGAGAGTAAACTTCATTATGACGAGGCTCACCGTTAATTTGATGCGAAATTGATCTTCTTGGCATTGAACATGAATTCGGAACAGCTGGCAAGTAGGCTTCTTCGGAAGGCAGGAACTCTCCTGTGGTTATGGGCGCGTATGCACTCATAAAAAAAAGTCCCAAATTAACCCTTAAAATTAGAAATTCGCCTTTGAAATCCGTCCAAAGGCGACTCACCCTAAAATTTACAAAAATAATTTCTAAATATTATGGGAAGCTTTTCTTAACCAAAGGGCTACTTTTCTTAGAACTAGAATCTCTTTCTGAATCATAGAAACTATTTTCTTAAAATAAGAAATTTTTTTTCTAATATAGAGACAAGTTTTTCTTAATAATAGAAAGGTAGTTTCTTAAAAGCAGAAACCGGTCCAGGTCCAAGTCCACCGCCGGTTCAGGTCCACCACCGGGTGGTTCCAGATCCACCACCAGGTGACCAGGTGGTCCAGATCATCCACCGGGTGGTCCAGATCCTCCACCGGGAGGTCCAGATCCACTACCGGGTCCAGATCCACCACCAGGTGAGGTGGTCCAGATCCACCACCGGGTCCAGATCCAGTTCGCCACCACCGGTCCAGGTCCAAGTCCACCACCGGTCCAGCTCCAGGTCCGCTTCGTTCGAACAACACCCCAGCTGCTTTGGTTAATTTTTATTAAATAAATAAAAATTTTCAGGGACTGACTGGGATTAGAACCCAAGACCTTTGTCGCGCGCAACGACGGCGGCGTTGAAGTGGCACGTCTGAATGGGCTACTTATATTTTTGCACTGGAGCAAAAATTTCTGAAATCTAACGCCTTTTTTTCTAAAAGCAATGGCTACTATCGCCATATTTTCAAGAAAATTAGTTCCAGAAAATTTTTTATGTTTTTAAGAAATTACAGTAGTCTCTTTAAGGGCTACTATTTTCTAAAATTAAAGGTTAATTTTGCCCTATTTTTAAGAAAAGACTTTAGAAAAATGCGCCCTAAATATCAGAAAAATCTGGCCTTTTCTTGTTTTTAGAAAAGTTTTTTCTAAAAAAATTTTTTATGGCATATTTTTCTTTATTTTTGGAAAACTTTTTCTGTTTATTAGAAAATTTTTCTAAACGCCAGGGCAAATTTTAACATAGGGCGATTTTCTAAAATTCAGGGCGAATTTTTTCTGAGTGTATTAAAGGACGAGCACGGAAATCTGGTCAGAAATCCGGAAGTGGCACTAGACAAATGGAGAAACTATTTCTCTAACCTGCTGGGAGGTGATGACGAACACAATGCCGCCTCTGGGGAAGTAGCGACACCACCAATCGATAACATAGAGATAGATCCACCGGACCATAATGAAGTCTTGTTAGCCATAAAAGGCTAAAAAATAACAAATCTGCTGGCGCTGATGAGCTGCCTGCTGAATTGTTCAAGGCTGGCGGTGAGGAGCTGGTAAGGTGCATGCACCAACTCCTATGCAGAGTATGGTCCGAAGAAAGCATGCCCGAAGTTTGGAACCTAAGTGTACTCTGTCCAATATTTAAAAATGGAGACCCTGCGGTTTGCGCCAATTACCGCGGGATCAGTCTCCTTCCCATCGCATATAAGGTTCTATCATGCATCTTATGTAAACGTCTAAAGCCGAGAATAAGTGAACTGATTGAACCTTATCAGTGTGGCTTTAGACTTGGCAAATCCACCACGGACAAGATATTCACATTGCGACAAATCCTGGAGAAGACCCAAGAGAGAAATATCGACACCCACCACTTTTTTGTTGACTACAAAGCCGCCTTTGACACGCCGATAAGGTCAAAGTTCTTTGAAGCCCTGTCTACCATTGGTATTCCAGCAAAGTACGTTCGACTTTGCATGATGACGTTGAGAAGCACACAAGGCTCCGTCAAAATAGGAAAAGACCGCTCCGAGCCTTTCGATACCTAAAGATGTTTTAGGCAGGGTGATACCTTATCGTGCGACTTCTTTAATCTGCTGATGGAGTACATACTCCGCCAGTGCCCAAATGCTAACAGAACGGGCACCATCTTTACCAGAGATAACATGCTACTTGCATATGCCGATGATATTGATATCAACGGCAAAAGCGAATCTGTGGTAAAACAGGCGTTCTCAGAGATAGAGAAGCAGTCAAAACTTATGGGCTTAGCGGTAAATGAGGATAAGACGAAGCACCTTCTATCAACGCGCAGTAAGTCACCGCTTGGACAATCTGTTGCAATGGGAGACTACAACTTCAAGGTTGTTAAGGAATTTGTCTACCTCGGAACGACGATAGCCAGCGACAACAACACCAGTCTGGAAATCCGAAGAAGAATTACTCTTACAAACCGATGTTATTACGGGCTCAATAAGGAGTTCAAGAGCAGAGCAATCTCTCGGAAAACGAAAATTGCGCTATACAAGTCGCTTATCATCCCAGTCCTGCTATACGGCGCAGAAGCATGGACAATGACAAAAGAGGATGAGGCGGCAATTGGCGTGTTCGAGAGAAAAGTTCTTCGGAGGATTTATGGACCTCTAATTGTTGGCGGCGCATAAAACAACAGCGGCTGCGCTGGATAGGACATGTTACCCGTATGGATGATAACGCTCCAGCAAAACGTGTGTACAATCGGCATGCGATCGAGTTGGGAGGCATTCCCCCGCCTGGTCGACCAAAGCGGAGATGGCGCGACCAGGTGCAGGGAGACATTGCGAAGCTGGGAGTGTCCTTCTGGTGGAATGTCGCTCGGGACAGAGGCGAGTGGCGGGCATTAGTGGCAACGGCCGAGACCGTAAAACGGTTGTGATGGCCAAAGAAGAAGAAGAAGAAGTAATCGCCAAAGAACCAATTGCATTGGCAGAGCTTTTCTGGGTGCGCTACACTGCACAGTGGTTGGGCTTGTATGGAGCCGTGGCCATAAATACTTCTCGTGGTGATATCGCTATGAAAGTTTTATCAAAAACATAGAGAAATATTTTAAATATACTACTAAAAAATTTACCAAAAAATTTATACTAAGTATATAGATGTCCGACTTCGACAAAATTTTGTGGAATCATGGAAAAGCATTGTAAACTAAAAATACACTGATTGGAGGCGTTTCCATTGAAAACAAAAAAGTTTTTCTCACTAAAACTTGTTATTCGATCGATCGTTCCTATGACTGCTATATGCTATAGTCATCCGATCCGGCCGGTTCCGACAAATGTGCAGCCTATATGTTCCAAAAGACTTCGTGCAAAGTTAGCATAGGAGATAGCATAGAAACAAACAGACGGACAGACGGACGGACGGACAGACGGACAAAGTTAAAACAACTCAGCTCATCATGCTGATCAATAATATATATACTTTATGTGGTCGGAGATGCTTCCTTCAATGCGCTACAAACATCCGGACAATTTTATAATACCCTCTGCAAGGGTACAAAAACAAACCAAATTAAAATTATTAATTAATAAATAAATATATTCGCACATTTTTACGCAACCACGAAAGACGAAGACAGAGCAACAGCAGAAAAAATGCTCAAAAATTACCTTTGAAAACGTAAGACGACATTAGTATATTTACGATTATATAGTACACACATCTGCAAATTTCTGCAGCTAATTTTAACATATTTATTACCTTAAAGTCAGACAAATACAGTGGCATACAAACCAATTGTGGAATTTTGTGGGATCACAACTAAAACTTCAGCTAAAAATAAAAAAGACGTTCACAAAATACACAAAAAAGATGTAATCAATCAAATTAATTTCAGAAGAAGAGTTTGACAAAAAAGTTAAATTTTAATATCTGGATTTAAAGTAAATACCGTCACCTTCAAAATGCATTTTAAATAAATTGATCCGAAACACTTTAGCAGACGTCTGACCACTTTAAAGTGCGATTTTGTTTTGAAAAAAGCCTACTAATCGCAGCAGCGCTTTGAAAATGAGCACGCCTTCATGGTTTCAAGGCTATTTTAAGAATGTCCCGTTAGATTTCCAGAAAAAATCGGTTTGCCATTAAGAAGATTGGACATTTATGAGACAATTTGTTTACATTTTGTCCAAATATTTTGTGATCAATTTTTTTATTTTTGGCCTATGGACGCAACCACTGTGTATTGTCAGTTACCGCGTTTGCACGTGCGTGTGTGCGTATTTTAGAGTGTGAGTTTGTATGTGTGAGTGTGTGTGTATGTGTATGAAAACACAAGAAGTCAAGAAGTTGTAGTCGGGGCACTCGACTACAGCTCCCTTACTTGTTTTCTGTGTAGCGGCCAAAAATTAAGTACAATATTCCTTGGATGTCATTTTAGGTTATATGTCCACATATTTCAGGTAATTTTAAGCAATTTAAGGTAATATTTTTTTCTGAGTGTATTTAGCTTTTATATCTATCTATACATCTATATAAAAGTGAAAGTATGTTTGTCCCTTATGGGCGTCTAAGCCGCTGAACCGATCTTTACGAATTTTTCACAGTATGTTCATGTCGATCAGGAAAGTGTCATAGGCTATGTCTTATGTCTGTGAAATGGTCCAAAAACCGCGAAATTTGCAAAATTATACCGTTCATCCGATTGCAATGAAAATTTGGGAATGGTTGAACGCTTGCCCGAGAAGGTTTCTTTATTGAAAAAATTTGCAGAAAACGGTCCAAAAACCGCGAAAATTGCAAAACTTACGTTTTCACTAAGACTTTGGGAAATTGATCGACGCTTGCCCGGGAAGGATTCCAAGAAAAAGAAATCGCGAAATTTGCAAAATGTTCGTTTGTTATAAAACTTTGGAGAATGCTATAACGCATGCGCGTGAAGGATTCTGATTTAAAGAAATGGGCTGGAAATTGTCCAAAAACCGCAATTATTCCAAAACTATACCGTTCATCCGATTGCGATGAAATATTGGTCAATGGTTAGACACTTGGCCGGTTTCTAAGGTCCAAAAATCGCGAAATTCGCAAAATTATAAAGATCATCCGATTGCAATCAAACTTTTGGGAATGAATTGATCGCTTGCTCGGGAGTGTTTCTTAGTTGAAGAAATTTGCAGAAAATCTTTGGATAGTGGTTCGACGCTTGCCCGGAAAGGCTTCCAAGTAGAAGATACGGGCGGAAAATGGTCCAAGAAGCGCGAAAATTTGCCATAAAACTTTGGGCAACGCTTGCCCGAGAAGGTTTCTAAGTTGAAAAAATTTGCGGGAAAACGGTCCAAAAACCACGAAAATTGCAAAATTTAAGTTTTCGCAAAAACTTTGGGGAAATTGATCGTCGCTTGCCAGGAAGGTTTTCAAGTAGAAGAAACCGCGAAATTTGCAAAATGTTCGTTTATTATAAAACTTTGTAGGATTCTGATTTAAAGAAATAGGCGGGAAATAGTCCAAGCCGCGATAATTCAAAAACTATACCGTTCATCCGATTGCGATGAAATTTTGGTCAATGGTTAGTCGCTTGGTCGCGAAGGTTTCTAAGGTCCAAAAATCGCGAAATTCGCAAAATTATACCGTTCATCTGATTGCAATCAATCTTTAGGGAATGAATTGAAAGCTTGCTCAGGAAGGTTTCTAAGTAGAAGAAATTTGCAGAAAATTGTCAAAAATCCGCGAATTTTGCGGTTTCGGTAAATCTTTGGATAGTGGTTCGTCGCTTGCCCGGAAAGGTTTCCAAGTAGAAGAAGTAGAAGATATGGGCGGAAAATGGTCCAAGAACCGCTAAATTTTCAAAATGTTCGATTTTGATGAAACTTTGACGAATGGTTGTACTCTTGCCCGCGAAGATATCTAAATTGAAGAATTGGGCCGGAAATGGTCATAAAACCGCGAAATTTCAAAAACTATACCGTTCATCGGATTGCCATAAAACTTTGGGCAACGCTTGCCCGTGAAGGTTTCTAAGGTCCAAAAATCGCGAAATTTGCAAAATAACCTTATGAGTCTTTATGAAAGCGCTTTGTGCTTATATTACAATGCCGGCGTTGGTAAATGGAAGCTGTAGATTACACGGTCCAAAATATTGCGAATTTTGCAAATTATTGGATTATTGTGAAGATTTGATAGACAGCAATTGTAGACGGTTAAATAGGAAGAATTAACCAAACGGTCAAAAAAGTCACGAAATTTGCAAAATATTCTTGAATTTGATTATCATGAAGACGTTTATATAGAGAAATGAAGCTTGGAGAGTCCAAAAGAGCGTTAAATAGCACGTGGAAAGTTCTCATGGGAAAGAAAAGTGTGAGCGCCAGTACTAAGTACCAAATGTTCCAAGCAACCTCCAGATCTATTATGTGCTATGCAGCGGAAGTTTGGGGATGGGAGGCGCATGAAGAGGTGGAAAAACTGCTAAGGTTCTTTTTAAAAAAAATATTCTTTCTCGCAAATAATACGCCAACTTATGCCATTCACTTGGAGACAGGACTACCGGAGTTATTTGAATACACGATGCAGACCCACTTTAACTATGTTAATAAAATATTTTCCACGCTACCGGAAGACAGATACCCAAAAATAATACCAACTGCACTAAAAGAGTCGACTTCACAATTTTTCCTAAAATGGGAGGAACTTGCCGTGGAACACAGAGTGGACCTGGCCGTTTTCAATCCCTCGACTTGGAAGGACGGACATGCGAAACTGCTGGCGGCTATTCGCAACAAAAATCGTGAGGCGTTCGTTCAACGTGCACGTGCAAGCGAAACTCGGAACACGTACAAGATTCTCGACTATGAGCTAGGAGATGAAACGTATTTCAAGGAACAAATCGAGACCTTAACCATATCTTATATATTCAGAGCTAGAACTGAGATACTGGCCCTTAATTACATGCCATATGGTCGAGGTAGACGCGAGGGAAATGAGCTCTGCAGTCTCTGTAATATGAACGCTAGAGAGGATGTTGCACACTTCATAGCCATCTGCCCAATTTTGAAGGAGTTTAGAGTCTGCCTGCTGGGAAAGGCGATGCTCACGATGGATGAGTTGAAGGCGGTGTTGAATGTGCAATCCTGGAAGCAGTTGGGTAAGTATCTGCTGGAGGCCTACAAGTATAGAGCGAACATCTTGGCGGAAGCTTTTTAGGAAAATATTCAAGCTATAAACTAAGTTAGGTTAATAAGAGCCTGGGACGTCCCCCTTGGGAGTGAAAGATCTGCTATCTCGCGACGAGCGGGGAAGGCAGGTGGTGTAACTCCGAAGGGTGGGACTTCCTAAAGCTCTATAGGATGAATAATAATAATATTGCACTGTTCTAGTTATAGAATAAGTCTGACGGCAATAACGCCATGCCTAATTATACAAATTGTTCTTATTTTCAATAAAGAACTACTACTACTACTACTACTAGAGAAAAAGATCGAGCGGTCCAAAATGTTTATACCGTTATGCAGCCTTCACTTGATTGAATATAGTCCCTCTCTTAAGAATCATAAGAACCCGGGCGACGCCGGGTATTCAGCTAGTGTAGAAATATAAATTAACATTTAGGTAAAACAATTATTGAAAAAAACTTTTAGAGTTTTTACACTCTGCAGAGTATACAGAGCTATGTATCAAAGGTACACAGAATACCTTTGGCAGAAGGAAGGATCTCCGACCCTATAAAGTATACATATTCTTGATCAGCATCAACAGACGAGTCGATCTAGCCATGTCCGTATGTCCGCCCGTCTGCCCCTCCGTATGAACAAACTGATCTCGGAAATTGTAAGAGATAATGGTTTGACATGCATGTGACAAATGCTTCTTAAGCTTGCAGGCAAATCAAGTTTATTTTCAATTTTTGCCACGCCACCTTCCGCCCCGCCAATTGGAAAAATCGTTATATCTGCGGCTGTAATCTGGACATATTTTGTAATCGGAACTCTTTATCGATCCGCCAATGGAATGGTAAAGATCGAATGAACGATAGTCGAGTTATAAGGAAAACAAACAATTATGGGCACCACCGGTCGCAACGGTGATGGGCAGCACTTCACAGGTACAGAGTATATTATAGTCGGGCTTGACCGACTTTCTTACTTGCTTCTTATTGATTTTTAAAAAAAGGTCCCTAAATTGGTCTCTCTAGTGGCAAATACACCCTTAAAGTCGGTCTACTCTACCTTAGCGCTCATAATTGGTGTAGTTAACTGTTGTTGCAAAGAAGATTCTATCGAGTATCATCTGACAATTTTGCTGGCGTTTTTTTTTTTCTTCGTGAAGTTCTGGTGTTATTTCCTAAAATTTAAATTTTAAATTCTCTACCAAGTTAATAAAGTTTGTAAATAGCTCTTAATTGTCTGGCCCTGGTCAGTGGAAACGCCCATATCAGTAAAGTATTTTTTTTTTTGAGCTGGAACTATTTAATGGTGAAACATAACCTGGCATGCAGTGCAATGGTTTTTGCTAGATCCGGTTTAAATCATTTTTTTAAATTATATTGTCAAGGACATCTGTGTCCCGAGCTGTTAAGCATTTCCGTCTTGGCTGTAAGCCGGATGGCTGGTACATGCACTGCGAGTGCGTAATTTGAAGCCGAAAACAATTATAAATTTAATTATAAAATTAAAGCACATGTGTGTGTGTGTGTCGCTTATTTAGCAAAACATTGCAAGGGCGTTTCCTATACCAGCTCATACTAGGACACATGCACACACACACACACACACACACACCTGACAAGTTGGCGCAAATTTACACGATAAATTCATTAAAAAGGTACACAAATTTCTGCAAATAGTTTGCCATGTTGCATGTTTACTTGATTCAATTTAATTGTTTAGCAACATGCATTCACAGGCACAAACGTACACAACAGTAACGAAAACAAAAAACGGTTTGCCTAAATTTAGCAATTGCATTGCTTAACTGGGGAGGAATATTTTATAATGCTTTTGTTTGCCACCAAAACATTTTGCGGCAGATGCCTAAATTATTATTTTGGGCTGACTATCGTTTTCACCATGGTTTTTGGCAATTTGTACTTGTTTTAATTAAATCGTTGCTGCTGCCTTTCAGTTCGAACAACAAACGGCAGTGCCGAAATGTGATGCAGCTTGTTGCACACACAGAACAAATTTTGCAAGGCCATTAAGCTGTGATAAATGTTGGCTAATGCGCATCGCAAAATATACTAATTTGATGATTAAAAATGGACAAACAAATCTGGAATGGTTCTGGGCAGCGCACACAGAAATTTAAAATGCAAGCAAGAAACTCCTAAGAGTCAAATATGCTCTGAGTCACAGGTTAAATGTTTCAAGGCTATAAATAATTCATTGCGAATATCCTGAAAATTGGTGCGAATATTTTATTTACTGCTGAAAAAAGTAGGCAACACTTTTTATGATTTATTAAAATCTACTTTTATTTTTCGTCTTTTGCTCGAACTTTGACTCGGGTCGACATGCTACTACATACATACATACATAAAAAACTCAATTTCCAATCGAGGCCATAAACTCCCAGCACTTTAGTAAAGCAAATGCTACAAACTGAAGTGCGTTTGTGCTTGTCCCCCTTTATCGTACAAATATGCTCGGCTACATTTATGGCTGTAATACGGGCGACTACTTACATGCCGTATTGGCGTGATTTGTAGCAATTTACTCATAATTCCGTATAAAAAATGCGGCAGAGCAAAAGTTGCTAAAGCAACACACCATTATTATAAATATTTCATTAAGTTTTAAGTGCCTCGCCACAGCAGCAAAACAATAAAAATGGGCCACAAAATGCTGCCGGAGGCAAGGGAATGGTAGTGGGGAAAGCGGCATTACTCATACGCAGCGTGGGTCTTTTGATGCGTTAAGCGGCGACGGCAGCGTCGGTCAGGTCTCCGTTTCTGCTACGTTGACTCAATAATTTTAATTGCCGCTTGCTGCCAACTTCTGTGGGTCTTTGTTTCGCCTTTTTTCTTCAACCGAGGGTGGTTTAACAAGTCAATAAAGAACCAAGGAAATTCATATTTTAATTAACAAATTTCGAGCTATGAGGCATGAGTTCAGATACAATTTAAGATTCAATATTCACTTCACAATGCTATATTTATTTTTCTAAGACTGAAAATGAAAATTATTAAATAAATGTTTGTAAGATAGCCATCGTTTTTAAACAATTGTGCACAATCGACAGAGAAGAAACAAGTAAGAAAGTCGATCAACCCCGACGAAAATGTAAGCTCAGCATGAATCTCGATGCTGCAGAAGCAGACTAGACTAAAAGAGCTAGAGCACCCAAATTTTATAGTCTATTTATGACTACATATACAAAAGAATTGCAACAATGGATTTGGTCGAAAGGACCGTTATCAGCCACTCGACGTAGCTTCCGAAAAATGTCTCCGCAGGCAGCCTGTTTAGACCTTGGGTCCTGTTGGTCAGTTATTTGATATTTATATTTCTCATCAGCAGGTGTTGATGATACTTCGGAGATGTAAAAAACATTATTTCCCGGTACATGGCTGCGACTCAGACCAAGGAAACTTTTATCGTCTAAAACAAAGAGTTTGCCACGATTTTAGTTGCCCATCCACCGACATTGAGATTTGACAGTTTGTATTTTTTCAGGTGTGTAACTTGGTGCTCTTTGCTTACGTCTGGTAACAATATAATTCTTTTTCAGCAGTTTACTGATGTGTTGTTGGCTGCAATTAAATTTTCTGTTGTCTTTGTTTTTAAAAAGTTGGGTTAGCTTTCTGACAGCTTGGCCGATCATAATGTTTGCTTTCCGACCACTTCCAGCTTCTCTTATTATAATTTTTCGTTGCAAAATACTATAAATAATGAGTTTGGACTTGCCTTCTTGAGTAAAATGGTTTACTGCAAATACTTTACCTTTGTCAGCGTTCATTTCGTAGAATTTTACAACGCGATCACGAAGACGTTCTTGCTCGGACGCCATGATGGCGACTACATGTCTAAATTTTTGCCAGGAGGCATGAAAACGTGTTGCCAGGGGAACAAAGAGAAAGAAATGTCATCCCGAAAGCTTTTATGTAATGCTCACCTAAGGGCGCTCTCTCTCAAAGTTGGTGCAAATTTTTAGTTGTTACCCGTTTAATATGATATCTGTCCCTTTTTAAAATTTTTCAGCTTTTTAGGATAGTAACATATGTACATATGTTCCATATGTAGAAAAGTATTTACATCAATCCTAAAATAGTGTTCGGCTCTGTCGGCTCTGTCGGCTCTTTCGGCTCTGAGCTGTTTGAGCGTACCAGTTTGCGAAAGATCTACTCTCAGAGAAAAAATTAACCGATCGTGCACCCAGAGATATGAAGAACGAATTAGCGAGAGCGAATTCTTCTTGGTTTCAGTATTTTCTTTTTTGGTTTTATAAGAAGAAGAAATCTTCTCGGATCCAAGAAACACTCGTTCTCGAGTTCGAGCTTGATGGCGAGGAAAGTGCGGGGAGCCAAAAATCGGAGAGTGCGAGCAACAAATGAGATCAATTCTCTCTCTCGCTCTCAGCATTGGCCGGCACTGGCACCGTCAATTTATAATACGACTTAGAAGCCGCGGTAAGCACTCGAGGTGTAGTGGTGTTGGCTGAGCGGTGGTGTCAGTGAGTGCAGTCACAGTCAGGGTTTTTTTTTTTTTTAAATAAAATGTTTATTTATTTAGATACCTTATTCTAAATTTTACAACTTACTGTTATTTTTATAATAATTTATATTGTAGGGCGAGGGTTTTTCTAAGTTTTATTTTGTTCATGTTTGGGGGTTTGTTTTTGTGTGTCCTTAGTTGTAAGGTCTTTAACATCTAAGGTTGAATGTTGTATGACAAGTTTTTGAGTTTGTATTGGTATTGTGAGTATGTGTTTCTAGTCGGTAAGATATGGTAATAGTCAGGTTGTGTTTATTCTGGTTGTTGTGAAGTGTTTATGCTAGATCCTGCGATTATCCAGGTCACCTGGGTGGATCCTTTGGAGCCTGCGTCTTGCCCTTATTCCATTTATCCTACGCGTGCGAAGTAGGCGCCTAGCGAGGTTGTTTGGGTGGGCAGCTACCTTATCCAGGTACCTCGCTGCCTGGACATTGATGGTATCTCCTACCATCGGAACGCCACATTCCCGTTCAATGTCTCGGGTTCTGATGAACCACTCGGCTCCAGTGATACTACGCAGGATTTTGGCCTGGAAGACCCTAATTCTGTTTAGGTGGGTCTTTGCGGCGATGCCATAAACCTGGACCCCGTATCTCCATAAGGGTGCCAGGATCACCTTATAAATGAGGACTTTGTTTCGCAGGGAGATTTTGTTGTTGTGGTGTAGCAACCAAATCATCCTCTTCGCCTTGCTATAAAGCTTACCAGCAACTTCGGCGGCATGCTGCTTAAATGTGAGCCTCTTGTCTAGCGTCACTCCCAGATATCTATGGGCCGATTAAGCGGGGAGGAGCTCTCCGTGAAGGAAGACACCAGGGCTACTGTCCTTCCTTAGGGTGTGGGTGACAGAGACACATTTTTCTGGGTTAATGGAGATGTTTCATCGACAGGCCCAGTTTTCGAACCTTTTCAGGTACTCCTGATGCGCGTCTGTTGCCGAGTAGACACAACTGTCTCGAGCCAAAATGGCCGTGTCGTCAGCAAAAGTTGCAACTAGGAGGTCCTGTGTCTCCTCAATCGGGATGTCCGCAGCGGTTGGCATGTCTGCAGTAAGCAGGCTGTATAGGGTTGGCCCCAGAACGCTGCCTTGAGGTACTCCTGCTCAAATCCTCTTCTTCTGGGATGCAAGGCCATCCTGGACAACTTTAAATGTCCTGTCAGATAAGATTGATCTGACCATCAAGAAGAGTTGAGGACTGAGCGTTCCCTTTAGCTTGGCTAGTAAGCCGTCGTGCCAGACGCGGTCAAATGCCTGTTGTATATCCAAGTACGCGGCCACAACGTACTCCTTGGCGTGAAATCCTTCAAGGACGAAATTGACCACTCTGTGCAGCTGTTCTGGGGTTCCGTGGCCTAAGCGAAAGCCAAACTGGAACTTGGGTATGCTCCTTTTCACTGCTGGGGTTTCCAAGATTCTCCTTAACAGGCATCTCTCCAGCAGCTTGCCAAATGCTGGGAGGAGGCTTATAGGTCTGTAGGAGTCCAGCTCGTTTGGGGGCTTTTCGGGCTTATGCAACTGAGTTAAAGAGGAGCAACAGAAACAATATCGCTTTGCGAGGAAAAAGCTTTATTGTCCTGTTGTCAACTCCGTCTTCACCAGGTGCCTTGTTGTTCTTGAGTGAGGCTATCTCGCTCGTCACCTCTTCAAATGTGATGGGCCTGACAGGTAGCGCCATTTGAAGAGGGACGTCCAGTGCTTCTTTGACCAATTGGAGCCTATTGGTCGAGGCAGTGCAAAATGGCTGAAACCTTTCCTCGAGGCTAGAGGCAAAGGCTTCGGCTCAGTCTTGAGGGTGTTTGACCCATGTGCCATCAAGTTGTCTGATCGGGAACTTCGGCTGCACCTGCCTTTTGTACCTTCTGGTGAGCTTCCAGAGAGCGTACTTCGAGTCCTCGTTTGGAATAGCTTCTTCTAGCATTTTGTCCGTTGCCTCCTTCTTAATGTTGGCTAGCATCTTCCTCACCCGATTTGAGATCCTCCTATAGAGTCTGTCAACTGCTGGATCGTGAGTCCTTGCATATTCCCTCCGCAATCGTTTTTTGAGCGCAATCATGCCCTCAGCCTCTGGAGTCAAAACCAGGCTTCCCCGTGATGTGTGAGTGGGAGGTGGCACCTGTGGAGCTGCTTTGGCAGCTGCTGATTTGACTTTGTCCATTAGCTGGGTGATTGCGTCGTCCACATCCTGCGGAGTTTGCACCTCCATATTGAGATGGAGTGAGTCGCTCAATTCCTCCTGGAAGCTACGCAAGTCAGATCCAGGGAGCAGTATTCGGCTTCTGACTGGAGCTGTTTGAGGACTCAAACTCAATGTTGCCAGTACGGGGAGATGGTCGGAGGACAGCTCATATTCCTCGTGTACCTCAAGGAGGTGGTCTGGCAGCCCTTTGTATAGGTAGAAGTCCAAGCAGGTCGGAGTTCCACTGCGGTTGTACGGATAGTACGTTGGTCTCCCTGTTGCTAGGACCTGCTTGGAGTCGCCGCTTATGGCCTGTGTCAGCGCTGTGCCACGAGGGTTGGCTCTGAAGTTGCCCCATAGCCGGTGCTTGGCGTTAAAGTCACCGCCAACGATGAACTTTTGGCCAAGTTGGCCAAGAAGCACTTCGAAACCAGCCGAACTCCAGGGTAGTGAGGGTGGCAGGTAAGCGGCTCCCACGAGGACTTCACCATACGCTGTGGTCACCATGATGGCTGCGAGCTGGATGTAGTTGTTGGAGACAGGGTGGAGGTGGTAGTAAATTAGCTCCTGCTTCACTAAAACACAAGAACCACCCCTAGGCCGGCCTCCGGGATGGTCCGCTCGATAGCATGCGTATCCGTCCATAGCAAAGTAGGATCCAGGGTGTAGGAAGGTCTCAGAGATAAGCATAACATCAATGTTATGCCTGTCTATGAAGATCTTTAGCTCGTTTGCATTGGCAGTAATGCTGCGAGCGTTCCAGGCTCCGAGGCGTAATGGGGCTGCCATTATTTAGAACTTTTGTGTCCCTTGGAGGAGCGGAGCTCCCTTATCTCCTGCAGCAGCTCAGCAATGGTGGCTTGCAGTCCAGCAATGGTTTGCTGTATTGATAGCAGGGCCACGCACGGGAGTTTGTTTGTTGTGGTTAGACGCTAAAAAATAAAATAAAATAAAAAAATGTTAAATTGATCACAACAAAAGGAAGTGGGTGGTTGGTAATGCGCTACCTGAAAAGTCTCGATTTCAATTTGGAGTTTTTCCCATATTTGCACGCACATTTACATGTCACATATGTAAGTGTGCAAATATACGCGTTTAAACAAAGTACTACACAGAAAAAAAAAACTTATAGATGAATTCAATCTTTTTATACTCTTCACCAGAGGTACACACGGTATATTAAATTTGTGCAAAATTATGTAACAGTCAGAAGGAAGCATCTCCGACCATATAAAGTATATATATTCTTGATTAGCATCAACAGCCGAGTCGATCTAGACATGTCCGTCTGTACGTCTGTCTGTCCGTCTGTCCGTAAGAACAAACAGATCTCAGAGATGGTAAGGTCAGGATTATTTATCTAAGGAATGGAAAAGATCGGATGAACGGTTGTCGAGTTATAAGGAAAACAAACAATTATGGGCAGCACCGGTCGCAACGGTGATGGGTAGCACATCACAGGTACAGAGTACTTTATAGTCGGGCTTGACCGACTTTTTTTCTTGTTTTTCTTAGAGTCTTTCCGGCACGAACTTAAAATTTCAATCTCGATTTACGGGATTCTACTCAATTCAATCTCTTAAGGCTTGACGCAATCCTTTCGAGCTTATTTCATTCCATATGTGCTTACTTCAATCCCTATCGAGATCACAAAGTTCATAAATTAGGAACGATTGCAGAAAAGTATAAATAGCATTTAAGAAGTTGGACAACAATCATGTGATTCGTGTTCAGTGCAAAGCCGCAAGGTTGTGTGAGTTCGAGTCAAATGCGAGACTACAATAATTTGTATATTTCTTTGTTTTTTCAGAAGCTTTAAACATGCCAAAACTGGTGTCGGTGGGTGTGTCCTATGGAAAATGGAGGAAGAAAGGAAAGGTAGAGAGGAGTCTTTCTGGGACAAAATTAATCTCGGTTAAGCTTAAAGTGATCCTACTTTGGGATTAAATTGAGCTCGAATTTTTTGATTAAATTAATTCTTATGGGATTACCGCAAGATGGATTTCATCTTTTCAGGATTGAAAAAAATGGGATCAAATCAATCTTTTTCGGATCGGCTTAAGAATATCCGGGATTACCCTGTTTCGGATTGATGTAATCCCGTTTGGATTGATTCTTTTTTTGAGTGTATTAAACAAATTAGCACAAACTCTAAAACAAATACACAATGCACAGCGAGAATTATCGAAAGCGGCCGCCACTTTTCTTTGCAAGTCAATTACCATTTAAATTATTAAGCAGTTCTCCAAGCAGGAATGCTTGACTTACTCTTCTTAACCGTTATTCATTTCAATTTATAAAGATTAAAGATATGAATTCTTACTTTTACACTTCTTCTCTTCAAATTTAATTCCTGGATGGCAGCATCAAATCAGAAGCCAACGCTGAAAGCAAAAATTGTGCTCAAATCGGTAGTAAAATTGCGAAGAGCTAAATATTTTGTCCATTAGTTCAAAGCAAATCAATTCCCGAGTTCAAAAAATATTTAAACAAAATAAAATTGAAAAAAATATAAAAAAAAGGTTGTCTGCTTCAGGGGTCGAGACTATCAAAAATATCTTGTTTACAAGATGAGTCACAAAAGTTTGATCAGTAGCTCGATTAAAGAGGACTAGTGCTTACCATCAATATAATTAAATTTAGTTAATTTTGATTAATTTTATATACAGCCAGCTTTAATTTTAGAATCGCTACTACCACCGAATCACGAAAATGTTTTAAAGAAATCCGGCGAGGTTTAACAAGGTTTAACAAGGCGTGGTCATTGTTCTATCGAAATCGTCTGAAATAACATCTAGTTTTGATGAACTCATTAAGGGCTCTAAAAGTTACCTGAACAAAATGTTTTTAGTCAAAACGTAACAATGTGCAAAATTATATTAATTTTAAAAGAATTTGTCATTCAATTATTTTCCAAGGACTTTTTGCACTACCCTCGACCATCCGCAGATGTGAAGACTTTTTATTAGCTGCCCGAGCTCTTACAATAATTGAGTGAAATTATATGATTGTTTTCTTTGAGTTGTGCCAATTAATATATCTTAAGATATCCAAGCGAAAACACAAAGTTTATTGCGCTGCATATGAAGATCCAATCCACACACCAGTTCATAAGCCATCTAAAATCCCATCTTTTCGACAGAAGCTGAAGAATGTATATATGATTTATATGGTCAAAGATGATTCCCTATGCATCAACTAGGTATCATATTGTCGAGCCTGCTTAAATTTAAAAGATCAAGTGCGCCCGCAATGAGTTGTTAATTTCGCCAGCTCAACTTGAAATTTATTTTTATTGACATTTTTGTGAGTATTTGGGAGATTGAAGTTTTTGCTGGCCTGGACTTAGTCTCTTTGTCCTTTTCGCATGACTTTGGAGGCAGGCTACACGTGGCCAAAACACCTGAATCTTGACAGATATTTCTCTGCCCTGTTATTGTTATTTCATCTTTTAATTAACTTTTTGTTGTTGTGCATTCCATTTTACCAAATAAACAAAGCGGAATTTCCGTCAGGCTTTTCAAACATGGATGTGGGGCCCCAATTAGTTCGTTAATTACATGTGAAGAGAAAACCGAATGGAATTATGTGACAAATTGTTGGTTAAAGTTTAAAACAGCAAGCAAGAGTCAAACGCTGCTGAATGTGGGTTACACAACATTTATTTGACAACTGATTTTGCTTTGTGTTAAGGGAAGCTTTTAACTGTGGGACCCATTACAAAAAACTGTCTATACACATAATAGCTGACCCGGTAAACGTTGTTCTGCCAAATAAAATATTTATAGTGAACATTTTGGTGAAATCTTTAATTGTTAAATAAAAACTAACGATTGTATTATATACAAGAGTAGTTCAGAGTCATCTCCCCCCCCCTTAATGGAAGATTATGCTTAGGAAAATTTACGGTTTCATTTATACTTTAATTTTTCAAAAATTGTATCTTATTTCATATCGAAAGCATCTTTAATTAATTATTAAATGCATAAATGTATCATTAAAAAATATTTAAGAAAATTTTAGACCCAGCTGCCTCTACCTTTTTTGGAAGGCTGGCTTCGTCCTTGATCAACTTTCAACCAGTTCAAACTTGAATATATTTGTAACATACTTCTTCCCGAACCAGTTCAAATAGAGTGGACTTTTGTTTTAAGATGGGATTAATACCGAAACGTATTTCGGTTCTGGTACAGGTACCGGGACGACCCGAATTGAATGTTTCGGTAAAAGGTTCAATTTCGGTTTTTATTTTATTTCGGTTTTCGGTTTCGATACGGTACCCATTTTTTTATTTCGGTATATCGGTACGTACCGATATAAGTACAAATTTTTTGAAAATTGTAAATAGTAAATTGTGGGATAAGTCCAACTTATTTTATTCTTTTGTAATTAAAGAAACAATATTCATCATAAAAGTTTCAGTCGTTTGACATTTAAATCGTTAATAAAAAAGGGATTTATTTTGCTTGTCTATATCCTGAACGAGTGATTTCCAATTTGCAATGCATCCAAATGGAATAAAAATCACCCAAAACTACATTTCCGGCCTGAAAATTAGTTGTGTCCAACTCAGTTCTTATACTCTGTACCAAAGGTACATAGAGTATAATAAGTTTGTGCAAAAGTATGTAACAGCCAGAAGGAAGCATCTCCGACCCCATTAAAAATATATATTCTTGATCAGCATCAACAGAGGAGTCGATATAGCCATGTCCGTCTGTCCGTCTGTCTGTCCGTATGAACACACAGATCTCAGAGATGGTAAGAGTTAGAGGTTTGACATGTATGGGACTTATGCTTCTTATACTTGCAAGCAGATCAAGTTTCTTTTCAATTTTTGCCACGCCCCCTCCCGCCCCCGCAAATTGGAAAAAACGTAATATCTCCAACAGTTTTATAGATAGAAGGTTCGTTCCTTCGGGACATATTTAGTAATCAGGATTATTTATCGATCCGCCAAAGGAATGGTAAAGATCGGATGAACGGTAGTAAAGATATGAGCAAAGGAAAATTCAATATTTCTGGCCTGCTCCTGCAGCAGCAAAACACTTACATATGTATGTAGCTGTATGTATGTATGAGCAACGACTTTACAGGAAAGTGATAGTCAACAATATTTTAGGACAAATTTTTATTTAACGATTCATATTGGATCGTTGTGGATATTGGTTCGTTGTGGGTTTTCTTACTTCGTTACTCTCGAACGCTTGCGAATTTTTGTGGCTGCGATTTAGAAAGGCTTTTACTTTGTTGCTTAAATGATAAGTATTTAAGCAACTCAGGTCGACTTTTAGGTCTTTATTCATATATCGACCCCATTGCTATTGCAATGGCCTTCTCGTGGTGTTCCCTGGATACCGATTTTATATAATATAATCGGGAGCAAATGCGAGCGGCGCCCCAACTGGTACAGAGTATAATATAGTCGGGCTTGACCGACTTTCTTCCTGGTTTTTAAATTGCGGGGGCGGGAGGAAGCGTGGAAATAAATGAAAACAAACTTGATCTGCTTCCAAGTATGAAAGCTTATGTCCCATACATGTCAAACCTCTATCTCTGACCATCTCTGAGATCTGGTTGTGCATACGGACAGACAGACAGAAGAAAACGGCTATATCGACTCGGCTATTGGTGCTGATCAATAATTTATATACTTTATAGGGTCGGAGATGCTTCCTTTTGCCTGTTACTTACTTTTGCGCAAACTTAATATATTACTCTGTCTTTGATATACAGGAACTGGGCGCCATATTCCCAAAGCTGGCAGTGTTGCTGAAAGCTGCGAATGCCCGGAGGATTGTGCACTATAGTCACCACGTGGGTGATCATTTCTGTCACAAGCACTGCATCAATTTTAATGGAATGAACGACACTTTTGTGGCCCTGTGATTGGCCCGTCAGACCAGTCATTGTTCAATGCCGGAGGCCAGATGGTTTTTAAGGAACTCACTTAAGGAACTCACTTGCAAGGAGCTGAACGGAACCATCGAATCGCTCAGAGACTTCACTGCCCGCCAGCTGTCCCGCGGTCAGTTTAGTTATTTGGCCACATTAGCCATATTGCAGCACGAGCTGCATAAACGCTTGATGTGTGAAAACATCTGCGTGGAAGTGCAACGCATGTCCGACAGCTTCAGTGGTCATTTTCAACAGAATCGACTTTCCAGCGAGGTGGACCTCAATATGGCTCCATGCAGCCGAGTGGGATTCAAAATTATACAGGCGAATCACAAAATTGTCACAGATAATTTGAAATTGCCAACGACGGAAGAGGTTGATGCGCATGATAGCTACATAGTTTCTGCTTAATACAACATTTTGAGATTTTCTTAACATTAAATTCAAACTGATGAAAATGAGAAATTATCCGAATTTTAAGAATATTTTTTAAGAAATATTTAAAAAAAACGAAGAGAACTCCCTATTCAAATAGTATATTAAGGGTACTACTGATAAGATTTTATGCTTTACTCGAACTAAGAGCACAAATTCACATAATGACACGCACAACCCAATCCTACTTGAATGACTCTGGACATTTAATGTTTCATAAAAAAGTTGTTGTTTCTTAACCCAAACAATTTCTATACACAAGTTCATGACTCGAGCAATCAATTCGAAAATTTCGAAAATAAAACAGAGGAAATAAAAAAACACAAGGGTACTTGCCGATTTGAGAGTTTGTCGCTCAATAACGACAAGAAAATAAAATAAATCTCTGGGTACCTAAGTAAACAACTCCCTTCTCATGTCAGCATTGCTATAACTGCTTGAGAATTCTAATGCAGCGTAAGTGCAAAAGATCTCAGTTGACAGTTGCTTATGTATATGTAGCCAATATGTTACTTTTGTATTAGTGAGAGATGATTCTCCCCAACGCAAACACAGTGACCATTACGTTTTGGCAAAGATTTATAGATTTTTCCCCCCCCCCTAGATAAGAGAGCTGAAAAAATTTGTTGACGCTTTTTAAATAGCAAACCAGCACGCGAGCATTTTGGACTATCGCAGAATGTGCACAAACGAGCTCGCATTTAAGCAAGAATGAGAGTTCATTTTTATAATCGCAGAGCACTAGCAAGCGAGACAGCATTTGAGCGTTTTGCGTAATTACGAAAAAATATCGACTTTGGGACCAAAGCGCTTTGTAAAAATATTGAAAAAATATAGACAATGTTAAAAAACTCAAAAATAAAAAACCAAAATAAAAAAAACAAGAAAAAAAAGGTTTTAGTTTAATGCCTTGAGTGGGAATCGAACCCATGACCTCGCCATTGCAAGACAAATGTCTTGCCATTCGACCACCCGTGCGTGTTGATTTCATTGTTCACAGTCATTTCGCCAACGTTTCGCGCGACCCGATTGTATCGGTGAACTTTAAAATGTCATTCATTCGTGTAGAGTGCCGCGGTCCTGAGTTCAAGTCCCAGACAAGGTGGAGTCGGCGGGCCGGGTGGCGACTTACTACGGGCTCCTCACAACAAGCATACAATTTTTCTTTATTTTAAATCAAAAACGTATCACTGCAAATATTTTAAATGACTCGCAAGATACATCAAAAATGTCTCGCAAAAGATACTATCGTAAATGATACTTTCACTGCCACAAACTGAACGACACTTGAATCAATTTACTATCATTCGCGCGCTTGCGATATCGTTTGCGAGCGTTTGGTCTGCTGGGAGGTAGCTGATTTTAGCTACCATATTTAGTTCCTGGCTACTTTTGCGAGGTACCATATATTGAAGTTTAGCTACGTGGTGTTTGTAGGGTACATTGGCCGACTGAGTTGGCTTGTCGCCTTTCATTTTTGGTTTGCTGGTTCAAGTCCCGGTAGGTCCTAATTTTTCTTGACTTTATTTTTGCTTTCTTTTTATTATTCAGTTTAATTTTTTTATTTTTGTTCATTTTTTATACCCGTTACTCGTAGAGTAAAAAGGGTACACTGAAGTCGTGCAAATGTATGTAATAGGCAGAAAGAGACATCTCCGACCACATTAAGTATATATATTTTTGATCAGCATCAACAGCCGAGTCGATATAGCCATGTCCGTCTGTCCGTCTGTCCGTCTGACCGTCTGTCTGAATGAACACCTAGATCACGGAGACTAGAAGTGCTAGAGCCACTAAATTTAGTATGTAGACTCCTTTTGTCCCTACGCAGATCAAGTTTGTTTCAAATTTTGACCACGCCCCTTCCCCTGAATAATTCCAACAATTTTAAAGATATCAAGCTCATATTTTGCAGTGAATTGTATGTGCTTAATATCTACAATCTCTGAAAGTTTTACAAAGGTCGGATAATAAATGGCAGAGTAATAAAGGATATAAAAAACGTTGCATACTTGTTGGCGCTATATGCACTTTTTGTTCACATAATGTTAAAATGGTCACATTAATGTTAATGCTCTGTTAATTAACATAGGGAATGGCTATTAAACACTAATTGCCCTGAGTAACAAAGTCAGGCAGGACCGACTTTAACTTACGCTATCGTTTTGTTTAAGGTTCGCAACAGCACACCGGAATTTTAAGTTCGTCACATATATACGGCGGTGTCCCAGAAATCTCTTCCAACCAAATTCCAACCCAAAACCAATTCTCAGTGTCCTAGAAATCTCATTGGGTTGGTTTCAAATCTCTAGTGTTTTGGGAAGAGATTTTGCTAAATGCACCGCTTAAACTAATTTGATAAGCAAAATTATTTTTGGAAATTTAAACTACATTATTTTACTGGATAGGCTGCATCAAATAAATAACATGTTTAAATTGATTTAATATTGAAATTTGCTTGTTAATAATTTTTTGCAAAACCAACCGAATGCTGCCATATCAGCCAAAACCGTCGTGACACTAGATGGCGCTACCAGACTCACTAGCGCCGCGTGGGAAATTCAACATCAACAAACGTGCCAAGGGCTGGGAAATTCTGCTGAATGGTTGGCGCGCAAATATTTTAAAATTGTTCATTTTAATTTTGGATAACGAGACTTTAAATCAGAGGGAGGCAAAAAATACATTTACATTTTTGCGTTGCAATGCATTGGTGTGTGTGAGAGCAGCTCAAAAATTTCTCTCAATTTCAGTATCAACGACTGCGTCGCGGCGTAGGAAAGCAAGCAACGCAGCTGCGCTTATACAGATTATACTATGCGTGTTTAAGCAGCGCTGCTTTGAGAATTTTCCTATATACGCGAGATAGCAAGCTGCCGGCCCCTGCTTTAAATCAAGTTATAATATTAGCATGAATCATTAAACTTATGCCACAACTAACAGATTTCCGTTTAACAGAGGAGATTCCTTTTTCGGATTTGGCTTCGGAGTTGCTGGAAGAGCATGACCAAAAAACAGCTGACTGGCAGCTATTGCGTTGTTGCTGCCATGCCAGGGTTGTAGACTTCTAGAAAAAAGTTAAATTAAATGTTGGATTCCACTTTTGTTTGTTAATTCTAAACAGTAAATAAAATTTTGTTTTTGGTATAGACTATCTTCCAAACTATAAATTAATTTAGATCATTTAACCTCGATTCAACAGAAAAAAATTTAAAAAGGTTGACCCTCGAAATAGTTTTTTTAATTGACAACCCTATTGCTTACATGCCTACATTAATCGATTTTTTATGTCCATAACGTCAAAATATACAAAATTTATGGGCTAAAATATATTTATCCTCTTGAACGTTGAGGTTGTGGGTTCAAATCCCCGTAGGAGCATATGTGGTTTTACTTTTAAATTTTTTAAATTTTTTTTTTTTTTATTTTATTAATTTCTTTAAGGTGTTTTTAGCATTGTCTATATTTTTTACATTGCATATATTAATTTTTTACGAACATAACGTCAAAATATACAAAATATATAGGCAAAAATATTTTTAGCCCATTGGACTATTTTTAAGCACTCAAATTCCTTAAACTTTTTTACCTAAAACTGAAAGATTTAGGCTATATTTAACATTTTTAAGGCAATTATTGCTTAAAAAAAAATTTTAGGTCATAAAACCAGTTTCCTAAAATTTTAGGAATCACTTTTTTTCAGTGTAGAGACCGTAGGAAAGCAAGTACCGAACTATTTTTGTTCAGCATTTGTCAAACATACTTATCATGACTGACGACATATTAAATAGCAGAAAAATGCCAAAGAGGATAAAAAATATTACAACCAATAAGTTTTCAAGTGGAAAACCATGCCTGGATCAAACCATAAGTTGAATTCACTGTTAGTAGATATCCATGGTACTTTTTCTTCTTCTTCTTCTTCTTTGGCCATCACAACCGTTTTACGGTCTCGGCCGCTGCTACTAATGCCCGCCACTCGCCTCTGTCCCGAGCGACATTCCACCAGAATGGCACTCCCAGCTTCGCAATATCTCCCTGCACCTGGTCGCGCCATCTCCGCTTCGGTCGACCCGCCGGGGGAATGCCTCCCAACTCGATCGCATGCCGATTGTACACACGCTTTGCTGGAGCGTTATCATCCATACGGGTAACATATCCTATCCAGCGCAGCCGCTATTTTTTTTTGCGCTTGACTAGGTCAGTGTCCCCATAGAGCTCATACAGTTCGCGATTTATTCGGATGCGAAATTCGCCGCCAACGTTTATAGGTTCATAAATCCTCCGAAGAACTTTTCTCTCGAACACGCCAATTGCCGCCTCATCCTCCTTTGTCATTGTCCATGCTTCTGCGCCGTATAGCAGGACTGGGATGATAAGCGACTAGTATAGCGCAATTTTTGTTTTCCGAGAGAGGGCTCTGCTCCTGAACTTCTTATTGAGCCCGTAATAACATCGGTTTGCAAGAGTAATTCTTCTTCGGATTTCCAGACTGGTGTTGTTGTCGCTGGTTATAGTCGTTCCGAGGTAGACAAATTCCTTAACAACCTTGAAGTTGTAGTCTCTCACTGCGCGTTGATTGTAGGTACTTCGTCTTATCCTCATTTACTGCTAAGCCCATAAGTTTTGACTGCTTCTCTATCACTGAGAACGCCCGTTTTACCACTGATTCGCTTTTGCCGATGATATCAATATCATCGGCATATGCAAGTAGCATGTTATCTCTGGTAAAGATGGTGCCCGTTCTGTTAGCATTTGGGCACTGGCGCAGTATGTACTCCATCAGCAGATTAAAGAAGTCGCACGATAAGGTATCACCCTGCCTAAAATCTCTTTTGGTATCGAAAGGCTCGGAGCGGTCTTTACCTATTTTGACGGAGCTTTGTGTGCTTCCCAACGTCATCATGCAAAGTCGAACGTACTTTGCTGGAATACCAAAGGTAGACAGGGCTTCAAAGAACTTTGACCTTATCGGCATGTCAAAGGCGGCTTTGTAGTCAACAAAAAGGTGGTGGGTGTCGATTTTTCTTTCTCGGGTCTTCTCCAGGATTTGTCGCAATGTGAATATCTGGTCCGTGGTGGATTTGCTAGGTCTAAAGCCACACTGATAAGGTTCAATCAGTTCACTTATTCTCGGCTTTAGACGTTTACATAGGATGCATGATAGAACCTTATATGCGATGGGAAGGAGACTGATCCCGCGGTAATTGGCGCAAACCGCAGGGTCTCCTTTTTTAAATATTGGACAGAGTACACTTAGGTTCCAATCCTCGGGCATGCTTTCTTCGGACTATACTCTGCATAGGAGTTGGTGCATGCACCTTACCAGCTCCTAACCTCCAGCCTTGAACAATTCAGCAGGCAGCTCATCAGCGCCAGCAGATTTGTTATTTTTTAGCCTTTTTATGGCTAACAAGACTTCATTATGGTCCGGCGGATCTATCTCTCTGTTATCGATTGGTGGTGTCGCTACTTCCCCAGAGGTGGCATTGTGTTCGTCATCACCTCCCAGCAGGTTAGAGAAATAGTTTCTCCATTTGTCTAGTGCCACTTCCGGATTTCTGACCAGATTTCCGTGCTCGTCCTCCAATATTGTGACTCTGGGCTTAAAACCTTCGGATAGTTGCCTGATCTTTTGGTACAATTTTCGAGTCTCACTCCTTCCGAACAGCACTTCGACTTCCTCCCTCATGCGCTTTTCCTGCTCATTTTTCTTCCTTCTGAAAAGGCGCTCCTCCTCTCTCCTTTTCCATCTTATTTCCAGAAGTGCGGTAATGTCCGATGAATGTTTCTCGAGGGCATCCACCAGCATGGAATCCGCGCGCTCTCTATTGAGGGCGCGAACATTCCAGGTGCATGTCCTCAAATCGTGGTCCTTAAAACGTTTGCGTGGGTCGTCGTCGGGGGAGGAGGTCCGTATCCGAGGCATTGTATTAGTTTTCATTGGTGGATGGAGATAGACGCCTATCGGGTGCCAAGCTCGATGCGACGCCCCCTGATTTGTCCCAAGGAGAGGATCGCCGCTAACGTTAGCCAGCAGCTTTGCGGATGCATCGCTCTGTTACCAGGGGTTACCACGGGGAGGTGTGAGTCGACTTGGGACGCAGTAAGCCAGGATCGCGCTGGGTTTTCCATGTTAAACCGGTCAGCAACTTTACCTCACTACATAAGCCCCCATAACCACAGGAGAGCCTTCCAAAGAAGCCCAAGATATCCATGGTACTAAAACCGCTAAATGCTTAAGACATTGCTTTTAACAGCCACAATTGACCAAAGATAGTTACCTATTATAGATCCATCGTTATTAAAAGGAAAAAAACCCCCCAAAACCGACTATAATTAACTCTGTACCAGTTGGGGTCGCCGCTCCCATTTGCCCCGATTATATTATATAAAATCGGTATCCAGGGAACCCACGAGGAGGCCATTGCAATAGCAATGGGGTCAAAACCGCAATGGGGCCCACGCCGGGGGGGCCGTTTTGTTTAACACACAAACTCTTCACCCAACACACAAACTCATCACAACACAAAATCTACACGGGCAATTTCAACACAAGCAAATTCTACACTATGCAATTTTAACACAAGACAATTTTTTCATATTCTATTCCAACACATGTCAATTTAACACATGTCAAAAATAAAACAAGGAATTTTAACACAGACATTCATGGATGTTTTTTCCATTTCGCACAATGTGTGTATCGCCAAGTAGTTTCATTGGGATTCAAGAATCGGTACGAAAAAGATGAAGAATTTTGTCAAGCAATCAAAATGTTGTTGGCACTGGCATTCGTACCAAACCTCTATGTGTGCCAGGCTTACGAAAAATTATTAGAATCGGAATTCTTTATTTCAAATAATGACCATTTAATGCCTATTATTGAGTATTTTACAACTACTTGGATCGGACGTAAACATAGAAATGGGCGTCATCAAGCACCAAAATTTTTAATCAATTATTGGAACTGCAGTGAGGCTGTTATAAATGACACGCCACGGACCAATAACAGCGTTGAAGGCTGGCACAACGCCTTCAATGGTAAAATCCAAGTCTCGCATGTGGCAATGGGAAAATTCATTGATTCTCTGAAGAAGGAGCAAACTGTGGTAGATGCATTCCTGGAGCAGCAGTCAGCAGGCAGAGAGATTTCAGTAAAAAAAAGAAAGAAATATCGGGACTACGATGCCAGACTAAAAATGTTGTGTGCAGTTTCAAGCCCAATTGTGACCTAAAAAAATATTTAAAATGTATTTCAAAAAATGTAAAAATCTAAAATTATAAAGATAATTTTTTGATGAATTTGTCTTGTGTTGTTCTTTTTATAGGTTACATTGGAAACAAATTTTTTTTTTAAAAATCGCGCGATTTTAAAAAAAAAATTTTGCCTGCGGCGCGTTTTTTTTTTAACAAGAACACATAAAACTATATTACTTTGACGGTTCTCTTTGTCATTTCAATACCTTCATGTCTAGAAGGTACAGACCTGTGGCAGATATGAGCTTTTTCCAAATTGCGGGGGGCGTGAGGGGGCGTGGCCAATATTTAAATTAATCTTGATCTGCCTGCAAGTATTATTTATTTATTTGGTTAACAATGATATGTTAACTTAGGCTAAATTTATATAAACATAGTACGAAAAGTAATTGGATTACAAGTTGGATGATTCAAGGTGATGGTAAATTTCATTTAATATAAACATAAGTGACTTTTGTATGTAAAGCATATGTCCCATACATGTTGAACCTCTATCTCTTACCATCTCTGAGATCTGTAGGGTCATACGAAAGGACTGACAGATGGACGGACGTACAGACGGACATGGCTGTATCGACTCGGCCGTTGATGCTGATCAAGAATATATGTACTTTGCAGTTACATACTTTTGCACAAACTAATTATTCTCTGTGTACCTCTGGTACAGTATACTCTGGAGCTATACACAAGTGAATAACGCAACCGCCAAAATTTTAATTTAATCGTGCACTCTTATTGGCTCATAATTTACTACTCTCGTAGCTTTGCTTATTTTACATTGACGAGTGTTAAATTTGTATACGATGAAATTTTGTGATGAAATGACGGGTGTTAAATTAACGCGCAGAAATGTATTCGGGTTATATAGACATGGAACCTTTGTACCCTTTTCTTTTGAACGAAGAAAAATTGAAACAAAAATGGATTTTGCAATATTCGCTCAGTTTCATCCATATTAAGCGCTAGGCATTGTGAAGGAATGAGGGGTCCACGGAAAAAAATTCGCAGTTTGTCGCAAACGCTTTCACTTACATTGGGGCAAATAACCTTCAGTTTTATTTTACAGAATTTAAGTCCCGTCTTGAAGGTCATAAGATCACTTTAAATCAATTTGTTAGTGCTCAAGTTGTTGAGTGTTAAATTGACGAATGATTGCATTGAACTGTGTTAAAATTGGTTGTGTAAGACTTGTATTGTGTTAAAATTGTAATGTGTTGAAGTTCCTAGTGTTAAATTTGTGCTGTGTTAAATCGACGTGTGTTGAATTGACGTGTGTAGAAATTGTTTTGTGTTGAAATGACTTGTGTTTAATCGACGTGTTAAAATTGTTTTGTGTTAAACAGACATGGAACCGCGCCGCAGACAAAAAAAAACCTTTGCATTTGCCGGAGCTAGAGATGGGCGTATATCGAAAACTTCCCGGTAATCCGGAGTGACCAGAATGACTTAACATCATTGTGATTGCTTGATATTATGTTAGAATTAAAGAACTCTCTAATTTCTCTCTCTCAATATTGTGTATGGTGGAAAGAGAAGGGGGGAAATGAGAGCGTCCCAGTTAGCTGCAAGAATCCAATTGGATCTAATGAGCTAGCCATAGCCGTTAGGTTTTGTATTGGATTTCGTTGTTGGAATTACTCAGACAATATATTTGCAGGTTTAATTCATTTAAAAGGTGGAATTTCTGGCGGGGCGGGGTCATCACACCCACAACGATCCAATATGAATCGTTAAATAAAAATTTGTCCTAAAATATTGTTGGATATCACTTTGCTGTATAGTCGTTGCTCATATATACATACATCTACATACATATGTATGTGTTTTGCTGCTGCAGGAGCAGCCCAGATTTATTAAATTTTCGTTTGCTCATATCCTTACTACCGTTCATCCGATCTTTACCATAAATAATCCTGATTACTAAATATTTCCAGAAGGAACGAACCTTCTATCTATAAAACTGTGGGTGATATTAAGTTTTTTCCAATTTGCGGGGGCGGGAGGGGGCGTGGAAAATATGGAAAATAAACTTGATCTGCCCGAAAGTATAAGAAGCATAAGTCCCATACATGTCAAACCTCTATGTCTTACCATCTCTTAGATCTGTGCGTTCATACGGACAGACAGACGGACAAGGCTATATCGACTCGGCTGTTGATGCTGATCAAGAATTTATATACTTTTTTATATATATTCTTTTCCACAAACTTATTATACTCTATGTACCTTTGGTACAGAGTATAATAAAAATAAATAAACGATGAAACACAACTGAATTTCTTATGTATGTACGTATGTATGCACATGTGTAGGTATATTAGTGAGAGATACTCTACTAATACTGAGATAAGAGATAAGAGACAAAGGAAGGATCGACAACATGCACATATGTTCATATTTTATTTTATTGCCAATGTAAATACATATGTATGTATGTATGTATGTAAGACAAATCAATCAATCTACGAACATACGTTATCCGCCTTATAGAAGCTGCGATATTTTAATGCAAGTCATTTAAAAGTGGCAAGAAAATCTAACATCGTGAAAAGGGCGTCTTAAGATTCCTTTTTTGCGTTACAAACATTGGCCAAAATTACTGTGGAAAAAATTTAAAAAAAAACCGAAACAGTACCGGTACCAACGTTTCGGTTTCGTTCCGGTTCTATCGGTTCCAAGAATAACGGTAAACGGTAATCGGTTCTCAAAAAAAATTGTATCGGTTCTGGTTCCGGTACGTAATTTGAAACGGTTTAACCGTGTTGAAACGTTAACCGAAGGTACCGGTTCCAGTTCCGGTATTAATCCCAGGTTTTTAAGAAACTAAAATTTAATTTAAGTCTCAATAAAATGTCAAGTAGGAATTTTTTGGATGCTCTGCACCTAAATCAAAAGCATACACAGATCTGTCACTCGAATAGTTAGTTTTATTAAAATTCCTTGAGTACGACTGCAGGTGCGCCTCAATGCCAGTTTGTGTACAAGATATATTTAATCATTCAACAACAATATTTCATATCAATTGAATTGGTTTTTTATTTTTTATTTTTTTTTGTGTTTGGTTCGGGCCCGGGCTGTGAAATTATAAAAGCAACAAGACCAATATACAAACATTTACACGCATACACACATCTCATCAGGATTCTTTTGATTTCTTTGCCACACTTCAATACGCGTTCGTGGCAGGGCAAATAAAAACAGAAACGGAAAAGGAAACGAATGACGAATGAATAAACGCATGACAGCAGCCTGACACACTGCCCTATGTGTATGCCTCAGCATATATATATTTGTGTGCGAGTGTTTGCTGTCTGTCTAACTGTCGCTTCGACTCGACTCTTCCATCCACCAGCCACAGTGCCAAACACGTTTGACTGGCATGAATGACAAGAAAATCGTTACGCGCCCACGCTGACATTAATTGAAGTTGATACATAAAGAGTAATACATAATAATAATAAAGGCAAGAGGGAGCCAGCACCAGCAGCTGCTGCTGCAACAGCAACAGAAGTCCTCCTTGCTTTTTGTTTCAAATGGAAGCAATTCGCAATGGAGCAGATGAAGAGCTGGCTGAGCTGCTGCAACGTCAACAAATCGTAATGGCGAAAGCCATCGAAGGTGTTTAGCGCTATGAGTGAATGGATGCAGTCTGACATACAGTCGAATGGGATTTGATTTGACCTTTGGCTGAGATGATGTTTGCTTCTATAAGTAGAGCCATTCGCCCCAAATGCTTTACCTTCGCCATTATCTCTGTGGGTGTATCAAAGTATTAGGTGCGAGGAAATACTACGATGTTTATTGCTTAGAAATCATCAAAGTGTAATTGATACCAATAGTGTGGTTTCGGCTTGAGAAACGAGTTGCAAGCAGTGGAGCACTAGAGTTGGGCATGTGTGGTGTTTCTGGCCAGGTCACGGACACGCAAGACTTTTTTATTTAAATAAAGAAAACTGGACTTTTTAACATTACGCCACAGTGGCGATGGTTCCAAGCAAGGGATAATGCAGGAAGTGATTGTCTGAAATCACCCGAAAGGGAGTCTGGTCACATTAGAACTTTGTTGCAAGTTGACGAAATACGTGGTTAGTTCGAAACGTTTATCGACAGCGATATGTCGGTTATCGTTATAATAGCAACAGCTTAGCAGACACCGCGCCTAAGAAATCACTAAATTTCCTGCTTCTAAGGTATCCTCAGTTCCACTGGCACATTTTATAGTTCATTCTCTAGATGACCCTCATTCTCATTCATTCCGTTTATTTCCTTATAACAGACAACTTGTCTGAGACAAGTGTCTATTCGGCAGACTAATGATCTAGCTTTTTTTCCACTAAAAGACTGGATTTTCTATCGATAGGCAATCGAGTTCAAAAGTGACACCCATGCAGAGGGTATTATAAAATTGTGCGGATGTTTGTAACGCATTGAAGGAAACATATCCGACCACATAAAGTATATATATTCTTGAAGAGCTGAGTTCATTTAGCCTTGTCCGTCTGTCCGTCCGTCCGTCTGTCAGTCCGTAAGTCTGTCCGTCTGCTTCTATGCTATCTCCTCCGTCAGTTTTAAAGCTATCCTCACCAAACTTTGCACGAAGTCTTTTGGTACATATACGCTGAATATTTGTCGGAATCGGCCGGATCGGATGACTATAGCCTCCAAAGTAAGTATTTCTTAGTTTACTATCCTTTCCCATGATTTCAGTAAGTTTGGTCGAAATCGGATGACTATAGCATATAGCTCCCATAGGAACGATCGGTCGAAAAACTAGTTCGAGTGAGGAAAACTTTCTTTGTTTATAATGAAAACGTACTTTTTATTGGCATATTCTTATTTTATATACTTTAACACATTCCTACAAAGTTTTATCAAAATCGAATGACTATAGCATATAGGTGCAGTATGTATGATCGGTCGAAAAAGAAGTTCTTGTGAGAAAATTTTTTTGTTTTAAATGTTCGTAATTAACAGTGTAATAAGCATTTCCATGATTTCACCAAGTTTGGTCGAAATCAGACATCTACATTAGGGCGGGTCAATTTTTTTATGCGATAAGCGTATAGCAGATTCGGAATCTGCGATGAATTCTAAGAAAATTTCACTAAGAAACCCCATGTCTAAAATGAATTCCTAGCCCCCGCTGCGAATCATGAAAATTTAAGGTTGCAGTATATTTTGGTATATTGAGGTTTGTACGGATTTTTTTTTTTAAATAATACATTTTGTAATTCATTTTTTATTCTGATTCATTTTTTAAAATATAATATACAAATATTTTTGTTTTTAAATTAACCAACAACATTTTTTTATTAAATTTTTTTAAATAAAAATAACGAAAACACGCCATACACTGATGAAGTGGAAACCAAAAGTCTATAACTTTTTGACAATAAAAGATATAGGTTTGCAATTTGAAATATATATTCAATATAATTTGGAAACTTAAGGTATTCAAAAAAAAGTGGGCGTGGGCCAAAAGGGGGCGTAAAATACATTAGATGCCGTTTTTCTTTATATCTAAAAATTTACCAAATTAATGAAAACAATGTTAAGTCACAATACGCTTATGTAATTTTCACTAATTTCATACATTTATTCAACTTAATATTAAGTTTGGCGACTTGAGACATATGAACAACTTCCAGTAAGCACTAAATTTTAATACAACTTCATCAAATTTAAAGCAAACATTTTCTTGCAGACTATACATCATTTTGAACCCATTTCATTTGAAAGTAAAGATGAAAAAATCTTTCCACTGACGTTTTTTATCTATATAGAATAGCCAAAGCTGTATCGGAAGGTTCGTGTTCAGAGGATGTCGCCAACATGAAACCGGGAAAAATTGTTCATTCGCGCTGGTTGACAAAAGCAAGCAGAATTTTACGCCTTTATGTCGCTAGTAGTTTACCATCAAACAATTTAAAAATTTTGACTAATTTCTTTATGAAAGTTACCATACTAATGTATTTTAATGTCAAATTTTATAACTCTGTGGTATACGGCAGTAAACTTTTATTTAATTTTATTTGGTCAGCACAGTTCTTGCCGAAAAATCTTCAAGAAATTGTGAACAAAGCAATACAAAACAATTCATTTTTTGCCCATACAGAAAATATTTTGTTAGCAATGCTTTTCGATGAAAGACAAATCTGTTCGAGAAAATGCTATTAACAAAATTATTTACTATCGCGAAAAATTACAAAATTACAAAATACAAGATCCGGTCTTATAAAAAGAATATAATTAATTTCGACTGCACAGATTATATGAATTTAGTTGACTTAGATAGCGACGACATCTTATTTGAACCTCCGTTAACTTTTAACTTTCCACATGAACACTTACTGGAGTATTTAAATTCTGACGAAATACCACTGGCAGATCCAGAAATCCCATGTCGCACGACGCGTATTGCCGCACAATGTAGATGACGTTATGTCAGTAACTTTAGAAAGTCGTTTAAAATATCCACAAATCGAGTCGAAGCAAGACTTTAAAAATTGACTTTCTTTATATTTAATATTAAGTTGAATAAACGTATGAAATTAGTGAAAATTACATAAGCGTTTTGTATTGTGACTTAACATTGTTTTCATTAATTTGGTACATTTTTAGATTTAAAGAAAAACGGCATCTAATGTATTTTACGCCCCCTTTCGTGTTACGCCCACTTTTTTTTTAAATACCTTAAATTTCCAAACTATATTGAATATATATTTCAAAAATGCAAGCCAATATCTTTTATTGTCAAAAAGTTAAAGACTTTTGGTTTCCACTTCATCAGTGTATGGCGTGTTTTCGTTAGTTTTATTTAAAAAATTTAATAAAAAAAATTTTATTGGCTAATTTAAAAACAAAAATATTTATATATTATATTTAAAAAAATGAATCAGAATAAAATATAATATCTTTACAAAATTTATTATTTAAAAAAAAACCGTACAAACCTCAATATACCAAAATATACTGCAACCTTAAATTTTCATGCTTCGCATCGGGGCTAGGAATTCATTTTACACATGAGGTTTCTTAGTGAAATTTTCTTAGAATTCATCGCAGATTCCGAATCTGCTATACGCTTACCACGTTTTTTTAGCTCCATACAAATTGACCCGCCCTAATCTACATAGTATAGATCCCATAGAAAATTAAGGTCCAAAAAGTACACTCAGGGAAAAAACGCGTAGTAAAATCAATAACAATCATATTTGATTTAACTATGCCTATTTCGTATTAAAATTAATTAAAATACGGGGGAAAGCAAAAGAAAAAGTTCAGTGTGACCAAAGTTCAATAATGGATCGTTGCCAAAAACAAACATATTTCAATACTCCTTCTCAACGATCATATTCTTGACAACTTATATATTAATAACAATTCATTTAGTAATACATTTAACATGTTTGTTGTTCTGCAAATTCTTAGTCAGTACATCAGAAACCATATCATTAGTACTATATATATTCAATAGCAATTTCATTCTTAGAATATAGTTCTTGGAAATAATGGTATTTTATGTCAATATGTTTACTATGATTGTGTAAAGTCAGATTCCTAGTTAAACATTGTGCACTTTGACTATCGGAGTACAATAAAATAGTCTTAATTTCTATGCAGCCCATTTCAAGTAACAATTTTTTCAAATATGTAGCTTCCCTAGCTGCAGCCGATAAAGCAATGTACTCGGCTTCGGTACTGCTTAATGCCACCAGGCTTTGTTTCTTGGATTCCCACGAAATCGCACCGCCACCAGCAATAAAGACGTATCCACTATACGACTACGATCTCTAGTATCCATGTACTGGTTTACCCGTAGCCTTATAGTGAAGTCCCAGGTCAGCTGTTCCCTTGAGGTACCTGAGCACACGTTTTGCTGCAACTTCATGCTCCTTGTGAGGGTTCACATTTCGTTGCGCCAGCTAGGCAACTGAGTGTAGTATATCTTTCTGGTTGTTATAGCCAAATACATCAATAAGCCTATTAATGACTGATAGCTTTTCTCATTAACAGGTTCGCAGCTGGCCTCATCACCTGACTTGATGACCAGCTCCATAGAGTGTAGCCACTGGCTTACATGTTGACATGCCCCAATCATATAGCATGTGCTCGACATATTGCTTATGCCCGATAGTTATGGGCGACTGCTCTGGTGGAAGTCTCTCCTTCACGCTCAACCTCTATGCCCAAGAAGTGACAGAGCTGGCCGCCATCAACTACGTCAAATTCATCTGCAATTGATCTTTTTATGCCCAGTAAGTCTTCTTTGGTTGAGCTGGCAATCAAAAGATCATCTACGTATTCCGCGATTACATTAATTTTATCTTCCCTTTTTTAATGTAAACGCAAGGCTCGCTGACACATGGAGTAAAACCAATTTTTCTCAGGACCACATCAGTTTCGTGTTTCCACTCTCTAGCGCTCTGCTTTAACCCATAGAGAGATTTTTCAGTTTCAGTACTTTCTTGGGGAATTCGTCACGTATGAACCCATCCGGCTGCTTCATGTATACATCTTCAGATAACTCGCTGTTCAGGTATGCAGAGGACACGTCCATTTGATGGAGTAACAACTTATGTTCCACTGCCAGTGCTGTAATCATTCTAACAGACGAGTACCTAACCACAGGTGAAAATGTTTTAAAGTAATCTATGCCATACTTCTGAGCACACCCTTTAGCTACTAGCCTGGACTTAAAACGCTCTACGTAGCCGTCTTTATCAACTTTGATGCCAAAGACCCATTTACTGCCAACAGCTTTCTTGCCCTTTGGCAAGTCTACAAGCTCCCAAGTATTATTGGCTTCCAGCGCATTTATCTCCTTCTGAATCGAATCTGACCATTTCTGACTCAATTTAGACTTTTTGGCATCACTTACACTTTCTGGGATGACTATCTCTTCTGCTTACGGGGTCGACCTGGTAGACCTGTTTTAATTTTTGGGCGACCTGGGCCACGAACCTCAGATACTGGAGACTGCTCCACACCAATGACACTCTCGTCATCCTCAATTTTTTGCCCACCTGACTCAGACTCAACTTCCGCCCGTACCTGCAGATCATTCTCTTTCATTGTATCCTCACTATTGCCTTCTACACTCACTCTCAGAGTCTGTTGTCTAGAGGCATGCTCTCATCAAGCAATACAATTTCTTTGTCCTTGCAGCTTAGAACCCCCAAAATTATTTTCCATATATATAACGTCTCTGCTTTCAATCGCCTTTCGCGACTCTGGACAATATAATCTGTATCGTTTGCAGTCCAAGAATAGCCTATCATTATATACTCAATTCCCTTGGCTCTTGAACTTTTGTTTGCGCGCCTTATTAAGCGCAATGTCGGCTGGTTTTTGCCAGTCCAAACCCGCCGCCCCTCAGGGCTCTCATCTATGCCCGAGTGCACACAATCATACTTCTTCTGGCCATCTCCACGAGTGTGCGGTTTGCACGTTCAGCCACCCATTTTTGTTGAGGTGAGTAGGGTGGCAGTTAATTGTCTCTTTATACCACGCATTGTTTTTCCGCAAACACCACAAAGTCTTTGAATGCGTCCAATATTTGATCACGGGTTTTTAGAAAATACACACATGTACATATATCGCGAGTAATCGTCAATAAACGCAGCGAAGTATCGCGCGCCCCCGGCAGACGCTTTGTTTATTGGCCCACAAATGTCTGAATGTATTAAACTTAGCAGCTCATCTGCACGACTTTCAGATTTTCTCGGGAAATGGCTTAACCGAATCGGCGTCAATTTTGTCTTTTTGCAAAACATGAACGATCTCGATTGTCACATTTTCTTTATACTTTGATAACAAGTTCCAACGATAATGCCACTTCCACAACTCACGCAGCTAGCTCTGAGTACATTTTTTCGAAATCGATGCCGTCAAACTATGAACGACCTAATTTGTACTAACATATTACACACTTTCGTCAAAAATCACTAAACTTTAGCAACAGTTTCGATACTGATATAAAGTTTGTTTGCAAGTCTCAACGTGCCATGCTACGTTAAGCAATTCCACACTGTAATGAACAATTTCTGCGAGCAAAATTATTTTCCTTAGTTTTGATCATTTCTCTTTTTTTTCTTTTTTCAATTATTAGGAAGGTAGAAGTTTTTATTTTCATTAAGCAAATTTAAGTTAACATTTAAGTATTTTTTACTATTTTATATTATTTTCATTATTTTTATTATTTTTTTCATTACTTTACATTATTCTACATTATTTAAGTTATGTATTAAAAATAAGGTTATTTTAAATTTAGCGGCTGGCATTGGTGAAGACGCAAACACTTGGCTTACGAAGAGACGTGTCGTAAGGAATAGGGGGCGTTATTGTCAATTTTGACAAATGTTACGTCTTTCGTAACAAAATATAGTCGCCATATTTCCTATACGAGGTTTCTTTTCAAATCCGGTTCGTAGCATGGTTCTTTTCTTTCGAGCAGCCGACAAGGAGTGTTGAGTGTGATTTTCCATAAATTATAAAATTTGCCAAATTCACATGGTCATCCATTTTTTTCAATTTATCTGGGCTTATCTAAAGGCATCCAGAGAATTTGAATAGCTTACACTATTAAGCAATTCAACCAACACCCATTGCTATTTAGCTTTGGAAATATTTCGAGTAAGTCATCTTTTAATTGGGAAAAGATCATTCTCTAAATAAATTTCCCTTACACTCAGTCGGTTGCATCGAATTTTATTGGCTTTTGCTTAATAGCAACCTCCGCTGGATAAAGAAAAGTTTTTTGTGCACGACAATAAAAGGTAATTATTGAGAGCCCAAAAGCTGCGATCAGCTGGCTAACAAAACCTCGCCTTTCTTTCATCCAAAGGTAGCAGCCGAAGCATTAAAATTCAGAGAGCAAGCAGAGGGCTAAGCTCGATCACACAACGTCAGTGCAGCGAGGGCAAAGCTCGAGCCAGAAGCGAAAACCCTGTCACTTCGAGTCGCCTCGCTGCAGGCCCACAGAGAGGAGAAGAAATTTTCCGTGGCAAAATCTCCGCCACAAGTGGCCATCCAACAAGGTCTCCCCTCTTAAGAGTCTCCCCTCACAAGTGTCCACAAGCTACCCAAAATTTCATGCCGGAAAAACGAATCTAAGCCTCAAGAAAGTGTTGTGTAAAGTCCATCGCAAGTGAAAAGTCCAATCGGAAAAAGTCTTAAAGTGTGTTCGCCCTTGCCAGAGGGAGATCCGTCTCTCGAAAGTTATCTCTCAGCCAAGAAGTGAAAATCCAACCCCCACTGGTGAAAAGCCAAACGAAAAGCCGAGAGAAAATGATCCAGTCAGATCTAAGGCAGTGTTAAGTTTTTTTTATTTTTGCAATAATTAATATGGCATGAATAAGTTTTTTTTCTATAATTTTTTTGTGTGCGAAGGAAGAAAAAGCAAAACCAAAAAGAACATGTGTGAGTGTATATGTGTGTGCAAAATGCTTTAAACTTATTAAACACCTAGCAACAAGAACGAGAAACTAAAATGAAAAGGAGAAATACAAATTTTGTGCAGTGAAATGGTGATCCAAAAACAATAAATAAAAACCAACAGCAATATATTAATTTTTTCCCAAAGCTAAAACAACACATCTACTAAAAACGACGAAGGCCTTCGGCGGAATCTGCAGATGGGGTGAGTGCTACCAGTATGTTGATTTTATTTACTTTTGAACCATACTTAAAATTTGTGTTAAACAGTGTAATTTGCGAATGATCATATAAGAGAACCAAAAAGTCCCGTAAAAGCTTATGGTTGATCCATCTGATCTGGCCAAAGAATGAGAACGAGCAGAGACATAATCTCATGAAATGTTCCTAAGCAAGCTTCTCTTGTTTATGCTGTAATAATTTACTTTTGATTTCTCTTTATTTTTTGTTTCAATGCAACTCAACTTTTAAACTCGCATGCGATTTTCGTATTCCTTTTCGATATTTGGATTAACGTAATGATGAAGGGCAAAGAGTATTTTTCTTAAATTCTTAAGAGCATTGAAGTGTAATACAAGCTGTACCACACATATATATTTTCCTAATACATACAAACATTATTTTGATTAAATTTCTTTTGGTTTCCTTTTGATTTCTTTATATGCACATAGTCAGTAGGTCAGTTATGAACATATGGTTCATATAAATTATTAAAAATGCCTGAAACAAAAGTAACCGAATTTATGTTACTCTATTTTTATTAAATTAATATTATTATTTAAGCCTTATATTATTCTTTATCATGCCTTTATTATTTTCTTATCCTTATTTGATCTAATTTTGTTAATTTTAAGCACAGATATTTTGATCGCATTTTGTCAGAATTTGTTAGAAAAAAATGAAAGAATGAAGTTTATTTGGAAATTATTTTGTAAATTTAATTATGGGAAAAGAAAGAATGAGTTATTTTGAGAAAAAGTCAATAAATTTTGAAATAATTATGGATCAGTAAATTAAAATTTTTCCTCTTTGGTAAGGATGGGGTAAATATCGGGTCGTAACCGATTATGGGATTTTCCAATAAACTTTATTGGCCAACGGAAAATCATGGCAGGGAGGGTATAGAGGCAGAGCTACAATGTCATCTCAGTAGTTCCAAAATGGGTATACTTTAAAATCTTTCTTTTTCTACTTCTTTCTATTTATGCATTGCGTTTTAGGTTTTTTAGTTATGCAAGCATGATTTAAAGGCCGTGGAGACTCTTTTTTTTTAAATATGTGTGTAGGTGTGCTGGTGAAGTGCGTCAAAAGAACCCCCCCAAGACTGTTTCTGCTAGTCGATCACCAGAGTCCCCAATCGACAAGCTCATCAACACAATCCAGCCTGCACTCGTCCTTCCTTCTTATGGGCAGTGATGTGTCTTCCATAAGGTGTGTCATCGTCACCGGACACATTTGGGACAAAGGGAAGATCACTTGCCCTAGGAAAGATGGACCCACTTGCACTGAAGCAAGTCATTCGAGGTGGTATCTTCATACACATATGTGTGTGTGGCGAGGGTAGTTCGAATGCTTTCGCTTGCAGCAAGCGGCTTTGTTCGCTAACAGTTTGCTGTCAGTGAGCAAAGGAATGGAAAGTTAACTTTAAGTGGCCATGCGTTTTTGTACCAGTGAGATTTGTAGTCGTGCTGATGTCTTATGGAAATTACAACCACAGTACTTTGTGCTAAATATCTGGAAGCATATATGGAAGCTGGCTGCCTACTGTTTATAAACCCTTTCCATCATTACATATTTATTTGGCGCCCAACATGGGGGCTGTGTGGATTAATTACTTATGGTTTTTAATAAACTCAGTCCCAAATCTATACGAGTCCCAAATTTTTCTATCCATTTTCACTTTTCTTTTTCGTGCTTTTAATAGTGTCAGGATGTGAAGTAATCAGTTAGACTACGCGACTGCTTGGAATTTGCTATATTTGGATTTATCCGGATATTAGACCACAGTAGCGTTACGAAAATCTATTATTTGGACATCAGGATTCAAAGCCACAGTGTGTACGTTTGGTTCAAAATATAATACAGCACATTGTGAGTGGTTTTAAACATTTCGAATGAATATGTTCAATTCCAAGTTGTATTTGATCCCACTATTAAACTTTTCTAATCTAATTTCTCTTTTCTATCGAATTTCAAAACAGGGAAGTTGGAGTAGGTAGGAAATGCGACTTCTGCTGATTCGCGGATGTCGACCACTATTTCGATTTTCCCGATTTACGATCTTCAACTCTGTTATTAGTTTTTCTCTCAAAATGCATACTATCAACGAGATTGACATTACTTAGGAAAGATCATCCAAAGTCTTGAAAATTGGTTTAGTAGTTTGCAGGTTTTTCGTTTCAGTTATGTTAATCTTTTAGTATCTACAGCATTGCTGGAAAAGCGAATCTTGGTTAACTGAGATTTCGACCGCTGTGTATGTGGCTGCTTAATTGATGCATTCTGGTGCAAATTTTCTATTTGATTTTTTTTAATTCGCAAACAAATTCGCATAACAAAATATAAATCTTTTCGCATTTAGTGTGCCTCTCAGTGGTGGTGCAATATCGATTGTTGAGTATCTGGAATCTTGCTGTTGGCTGGCCCGAAGCATTTATCCAATATAAGACATCGTTTCTCTTTCTTTGCGCTCCCCTTGGACATTTATTTGCAACTTCTATAATTATAAAAACACCTTTAAAGTTTTTGAGCACGTTATCAATTACTTTATTTGTGTATTTCCAGAGGCAAGCATTTTTTTTTACTGTTTAGTAGATTCAATATCGCTTGTACTCCCTTTAGATTATTAAAGATATACCCCTTCCCGTTATTTACCCTTAATTACAAATGAGGAAAGTTATAAAATAATTCTTTACAAAAAAAAAATTAAAACCCAACTACGTTCAATCTATCTTGAATAATTCTTATTTTACAAAAAAAAAAAAAAAAAAAAACCTTTTCCAAAATGTTTATTACACGAAGCAATGACGATTTAAGAGCTCCTCAACAAAGCAATCCTGTTGCCGAGGACAAATGCTCGGTTTGTAATCAGGCCTTGAATAATACCTTGGATGTTGTCTTAACAAAATGTGGCCATTCATTCCACAGAGATTGCGCCACGAACTATATCCATGAAAACAAGGAGTGCCCTTTGTGTAAATCGCTCTGCCACGTCAGACAGCTTAGGTCGAGTAGGCAGATTGAAAACACAGCAGCGAAAGGTTCAGGTACTGTACCCAAGGTACATAATACTAGAAACCAGTCAAAAAACCGATCTGTATCAAGCAACACAGAGAAAGCATCGAATGATATGGAGCCTGCTGGCATCTTAGATCAAACAGTTCCTTTGGATGGCTTGCCCAATGAAGAGGGCGCAGTTTCGATGACTGCTAAAAAACGTCGCCCCCCAAATCAACGCCTCAATTTCAAAGCAAACCAACAGGGAAGATCTTTAGCAATTGATTATGATAGAATCTTTGATAGAATGGAAAATATTATAGAGCGTCGCTTGTTGGGTCTAAGCTTGCGTAGTAATGGTGACTCTGAACATAGACAACCACCGCCAACAAGACAACAACAAGCATCGCCTACGTCGGGTAGTTCATCATTTGGGCAGAACAGTCAAGCTTCCTCGAATTTAAGCCCAGAAAAAGCTTCCCAGATAGTGCAAAGTTGGAACATCAGGTATGAGGGAACACCAAGAGGACCCACTGTACAAGAGTTTTTGTACAGAGTGCGAGCTCTGACAACGGATTGTTTGTATGGTAACTTTTCCTTGCTGTGCAAAAATTTGCATATTTTGCTATCTGGAAAGGCTCGAGAGTGGTACTGGAGATACCGCAAGGAAGTACCTTCTGTCGTATGGGAGGACTTCTGCGAGGCCTTTAAGCAGCAATATAATGACAACAAAGATGATGATATCATTCTAGAGGATATACGAGCCCGTAAGCAGAAAGAAAATGAGAGCTTCGACTCATTTTACGAAGACATTATGACACTGGTATCTAGGTTGACTATTCCTCTTGATGAATACAAAATGATTCAGCAGCTAAAACGCAATTTACTTCCCGAAATCAGGCAGGCTCTACTGTACGTTTCAGTGCACACAGTCACACACCTGCGTCAACTCGTGCAGCAGCGTGAAAATCTGCTCACGGAAGATGAGTGTAGGCGTTTGGGAAAAGGAAGCACAGGAACAAAGCCATTTAAACGAGTAGTAGCGGCTATGCAGGAAACTTTGGAGGCATCTGATAATGAGACAGCAGAGTCAGAGTCGTCCGTGAACGCAGTACAGCACCAAAGCAGAAAGTTTGTTTGTTGGAACTGTGACCAACAAGGTCACCCTTGGGATATGTGCCTTGAGGAACGTAAAGTGTTCTGTTATGGCTGTGGAGCAAAGGGGATTTATAAGCCTCAATGCGAAGTGTGTATCAAGCGCTCGGAAAACCGCAGCAAAGGACCATCCGTCGACAACAGTCGGATGGCCCTGAAATAAATGGTGAAACAAACGCAAAATCGGTCTCAGCGGGTTCGCCTGCACTTTTGTCTTCGTGTTGTCCGGAGGCAATTGTAACAATTTTGGCCGATCAAAATAACAAAACAGAAAAGACAGCTCAGAAAACTAATATTTCTTTATTCCCTATTATACCTTACCATGATAGATTTGAAAATTATTTAAATGTTCGCTCTCGAATTTTTAATGGCAACGTTGCAGAAGTTAGACGAACACCAAAACGTAAGTCGTGTCGTATGCGCAACTTCTGGCACAAAGTTAGGCAAACACGAAAACTGCTAGTATCAGCTGTGGTAAATGAAGGTTCGGATGGACGAATATATGCCCCAATCTCATTTCTGGAGTTTTCGGAAAATGGATTGCTAGACACAGGTGCGAACATAAGCTGCATCGGTTCCACTTTAGCGAAAGTCGATTGGTCAATATATCCACAGTTCAATAGAATGTCTTCGGGTGTTAAAACTGCCGATGGCAAGAGTCATGAAGTCATTGGATTTATTAATGTTGAAATTGCCTATAGAGAGTCTAAACATTGGATTAAATTGTTTATTATTCCATCTTTAAACAAACGAGTGATTCTAGGCATAGATTTTTGGAGATCTTTTAATTTAGCCCCTGGGCTAATTCACTCGCTAGAGACTTCAATAAGTACGATGGCAGTATCTTCGGAAAATGCTTTTCCACTCAATAATGACCAACAGAAGCGATTGGCTGCGGTCATAAGCTTGTTTCCAAATTTTGAACAAGGTTTGGGTAAAACTGCTCTATTGAAACATGAAATTCTTATCGGTGACGCAAAGCCGGTTAAACAGCGTTTCTACCCTGTTTCCCCAGCAGTGGAGAAACTTATGTATAAAGAGATTGACAGAATGTTAGAGCTTGGCGTAATTGAAAAGTCAAATAGCGCTTGGAGCTCGCCAATGCGTTTAGTTATGAAACCAGGAAAGGTACGAATGTGTTTGGATGCTCGCAAAATTAATGAGTACACCAAAAAGGATGCGTATCCATTACCAAACATTGACGGTATTTTCGCTAGGTTGCCTAAAGCTAACATTATAACAAAAATCGATCTCAAAGACGCGTTTTGGCAGATAGGACTTACAGAGGAGTCAAAGGCCATCACTGCGTTTACAGTGCCAGGTCGTCCACTGTATCAATTTACAGTGATGCCATTTGGGCTCTGTAACGCTCCTCAAACTATGTGTAGGTTGATGGATGAGATTATCCCACCAGAGCTGAAATACTGCGTGTTTGGATACTTAGATGACTTGGTAGTAGTATCGGAAGATTTTGATTCGCATCTGTCAATTCTACTTCGATTAGCTGAACAGTTTCGTAAAGCTAACTTAACCATAAACATTTCTAAAAGTAAGTTTTGTGTTACTCAAGTTCCTTACCTGGGGTATGTAATTGGTAACGGCGGAATTGCTACGGATCCTGGGAAGATAGAATCGATTAAGGCATGGCCTGCACCAAGAACTCTAAAGCAAGCTCGAGGATTTCTAGGACTCGTAGGATGGTACCGAAGGTTTATCGAGAATTTCTCGGAGGTGACATTCCCTATAACAGAGCTCCTTTCGACCAAAAAGAAGTTTGTTTGGACCCCAGAGGCTCAGATAGCATTTGATAAGCTTAAGGATTTGCTTACGACTGCTCCGGTATTGCATAACGCGGATTTCACAAAAAAGTTTTTTGTTCACTGTGACGCAAGTGACTACGGTATAGGTGCGGTCCTAGTCCAATTGTCTAACGACGGGGCAGAGAAACCGGTAGCCTTTTGGTCAAAAAAGTTAAACACTGCACAGCGAAATTATAGTGTCACAGAGAGAGAGTGTCTAGCAGCATTGGAAGCAATTGAAAGATTCAGGTGTTATCTTGAGTTGCAGGAGTTTGAAGTCATTACAGACCACGCAAGCTTGGTATGGCTCATGAGGCAGCCAAATCTAACAGGCAGACTTGCACGCTGGGCTATGCGCTTGCAAGGATACAAGTTTCAGGTTAGTCATAGGCGAGGTAGGGAGAACGTTGTCCCGGATGCCCTTTCTAGGATGTTTGCAGAAGAGGTTCAGGCTCTTGAGCAAGTTGAACCCGAAGTTGACCTAAATTCCCATTGTTTCGCTGAGGAAGATTATCGTAAACTGCAGCTCAACGTCTTGAATAACGAGTCAAAATATCCAGATGTTAGAGTGATAGACCAGTTTCTGTATATACGAACAGAACATGATGACGGCACCGACCCCAGTAAACAAAACAATTGGAAGCTTTGGATCCCGAGAGGACTAACAGCAGATGTCATAAAAAGAGCTCATGATGCAGTTGTGTCAGCACATGGAGGAATAAACAAGACATTAGAACTTATACGTCGAAATTTTTACTGGCCCGGTATGGTTTCCCAAATTAGAGATTATGTGAGAGATTGTGAGGTGTGTAAGGGTACAAAAGCTCCTAACAAAACTTTGAAGCCACCTATGGGAAAAGCGGCTATATCAAAAAGGCCCTTTCAAAGGCTTTATGTAGACATTTTAGGCCCATATCCCCGTAGCAAAAGTGGTCACATAGGCTTGCTAATTGTGCTGGATCACATGTCAAAATATCATTGGTTATGCCCGCTTAAGAAGTTTACATCGGTAGCTATTAAAGAATTTTTACAAAATCAGATATTCTTTGTTTATGGCGTTCCAGAACTTCTCGTGAGTGACAATGGTTCACAGTTTAAGGCATCTGAGTTTAACGCATGGCTTACGGCACTTGGAGTGAAGCACATGTATACTGCTTTATATTCGCCACAATCCAATGCCTCAGAAAGAGTCAATAGATCTATAATAGCAGCCATTCGAGCGTATTTAAAGACGGACCATAAAGAATGGGATTTGCATGTTCAGGCAATAAGTTGTGCTCTTCGCAACTCTTTTCACCAGAGCATCGGCTGTTCGCCTTATCATGCATTGTATGGATTCGACATGGCCACGCACGGTTCACATTTCGATCTTTTGAATAAACTGAATCTTTTAGGCGAGTCAGAAAACGTTCTACAGCGCGATGATCATTTAAGACTGTTACGCAAAGAACTGAAAAAGAATATTGCTAAAGCTTACGATCAAAACGTGCAACAGTACAATTTGAGGGCTCGAGAAGTTCAGTTTAAAGTCGGTCAAGAGGTGTTTAGGCGCAATTTTTCGCAGAGCAGCTTCCAAAAGAACATAAATGCAAAATTAAATCACTCATGGTTAAAAGCTAGAGTTAGAGAAAGGCTAGGTAGCAGTTTCTACGTATTAGAGGACCTGCAAGGTCGTCTGCAAGGCACGTTCCATGCAAAGGACATAAGGCAGTAGTTGTCTTGAGTTTTTTTTTCAGGACATTACTCCGAAGCATGCATCTAGTATTGTCCTGTGGTGTAATGAACAATTTCTGCGAGCAAAATTATTTTCCTTAGTTTTGATCACTTCTCTTTTTTTTTTTTTTTCAATTATTAGGAAGGTAGAAGTTTTTATTTTCATTAAGCAAATTTAAGTTAACATTTAAGTATTTTTTACTATTTTATATTATTTTCATTATTTTTATTATTTTTTCATTACTTTACATAATTCTACATTATTTAAGTTATGTATTAAAAATAAGGTTATTTTAAATTTAGCGGCTGGCATTGGTGAAGACGCAAACACTTGGCTTACGAAGAGACGTGTCGTAAGGAATAGGGGGCGTTATTGTCAATTTTGACAAATGTTACGTCTTTCGTAACAAAATATAGTCGCCATATTTCCTATACGAGGTTTCTTTTCAAATCCGGTTCGTAGCATGGTTCTTTTCTTTCGAGCAGCCGACAAGGAGTGTTGAGTGTGATTTTTCACCACTTGTAAAATTTGCCCAAATTCAGATGGTCATCCATTTTTTTCTCATTATCTGGGCTTATCTGAAGGCATCCAGAGAATTTGAATAGCTTAAACTATTAAGCAATTCAACCAACAACCATTGCTATTTAGCTTTGGAAACATTTCGAAGTAAGTCATCTTTTAATTGGGAAAAGATCATTCTCTAAATAAATTTCCCTTACACTCAGTCGGTTGCATCGAATTTTATTGGCTTTTGCTTAATAGCAACCTCCGCTGGATAAAGAAAAGTTTTTTGTGCACGACAATAAAAGGTAATTATTGAGAGCCCAAAAGCTGCGATCAGCTGGCTAACAAAACCTCGCCTTTCTTTCATCCAAAGGCAGCAACCGAAGCATTAAAATTCAGAGAGCAAGCAGAGGGCTAAGCTCGATCACACAACGTCAGTGCAGCGAGGGCAAAGCTCGATCCAGAAGCGAAAACCTTGTGACTTCGAGTCGCCTCGCTGCAGGCCCACAGAGAGGAGAAGAAATTTTCCGTGGCAAAATCTCCGCCACAAGTGGCCATCCAACAAGGTCTCCCCTCTTAAGAGTCTCCCCTCACAAGTGTCCACAAGCTACCCAAAATTTCATGCCGGAAAAACGAATCTAAGCCTCAAGAAAGTGTTGTGTAAAGTCCATCGCAAGTGAAAAGTCCAATCGGAAAAAGTCTTAAAGTGTGTTCGCCCTTGCCAGAGGGAGATCCGTCTCTCGAAAGTTATCTCTCAGCCAAGAAGTGAAAATCCAACCCCCACTGGTGAAAAGCCAAACGAAAAGCCGAGAGAAAATGATCCAGTCAGATCTAAGGCAGTGTTAAGTTTTTTTTTTTTTTGCAATAATTAATATGGCATGAATAAGTTTTTTTTCTATAATTTTTTTTGTGTGCGAAGGAAGAAAAAGCAAAACCAAAAAGAACATGTGTGAGTGTATAGGTGTGTGCAAAATGCTTTAAACTTATTAAACACCTAGCAACAAGAACGAGAAACTAAAATGAAAAGGAGAAATACAAATTTTGTGCAGTGAAATGGTGATCCAAAAACAATAAATTAGAACCAACAGCAATATATTAAATTTTTTCCCAAAGCTAAAACAACACATCTACTAAAAACGACGAAGGCCTTCGGCGGAATCTGCAGATGGGGTGAGTGCTACCAGTATGTTGATTTTATTTACTTTTGAACCATACTTAAAATTTGTGTTAAACAGTGTAATTTGAGAATGATCATATAAGAGAACCAAAAAGTCCCGTAAAAGCTTATGGTTGATCCATCTGATCTGGCCAAAGAATGAGAACGAGCAGAGACATAATCTCATGAAAGTTTCTAAGCAAGCTTCTCTTGTTAATGCTGTAATAATTTACTTTTGATTTCTCTTATTTTTTGTTTCAATGCAACTCAACTTTTAAACTCGCATGCGATTTTCGTATTCCTTTTCGATATTTGGATTAACGTAATGATGAAGAGCAAAGAGTATTTTTCTTAAATTCTTAAGAGCATTAAAGTTTAGTACAAGATGTACCACACATATATATTTTCCTAATGCATACAAACATTATTTTGATTAAATTTCTTTTGGTTTCCTTTTGATTTCTTTATATGCACATAGTCAGTAGGTCAGTTATGAACATATGGTTCATATAAATTATTAAAAATGCCTGAAACAAAAGTAACCGAATTTATGTTACTCTATTTTTATTAAATTAATATTATTATTATTTAAGCCTTTTATTATTCTTTATCATGCCTTTATTATTTTCTTATCTTTATTTGATCTAATTTTGTTAATTTTAAGCACAGATATTTTGATCGCATTTTGTCAGAATTTGTTAGGCAAAAAAAAAAATGAAAGGATGAAGTTTATTTGGAAATTATTTTGTAAATTTAATTATGGAAAAAGAAAGGAGTAATTTTGAGAAGAAGTCAATAAATTTTGAAATAATTATGGATCAGTAAATTAAAATTTTTCCTCTTTGGTAAGGATGGGGTAAATATCGGGTCGTAACCGATTATGGGATTTTCCAATAAACTTTATTGGCCAACGGAAAATCATGGCAGGGAGGGTATAGAGGCAGAGCTACAATGTCATCTCAGTAGTTCCAAAATGGGTATACTTTAAAATCTTTCTTTTTCTACTTCTTTCTATTTATGCATTGCGTTTTAGGTTTTTTAGTTATGCAAGCATGATTTAAAGGCCGTGGAGACTCTTTTTTTTAAATATGTGTGTAGGTGTGCTGGTGAAGTGCGTCAAAAGAACCCCCCAAGACTGTTTCTGCTAGTCGATCACCAGAGTCCCCAATCGACAAGCTCATCAACACAATCCAGCCTGCACTCGTCCTTCCTTCTTATGGGCAGTGATGTGTCTTCCATAAGGTGTGTCATCGTCACCGGACACATTTGGGACAAAGGGAAGATCACTTGCCCTAGGAAAGATGGACCCACTTGCACTGAAGCAAGTCATTCGAGGTGGTATCTTCATACACATATGTGTGTGTGGCGAGGGTAGTTCGAATGCTTTCGCTTGCAGCAAGCGGCTTTGTTCGCTAACAGTTTGCTGTCAGTGAGCAAAGGAATGGAAAGTTAACTTTAAGTGGCCACGCGTTTTTGTACCAGTGAGATTTGTAGTCGTGCTGATGTCTTATGGAAATTACAACCACAGTACTTTGTGCTAAATATCTGGAAGCATATATGGAAGCTGGTCATCGTTTATAAACCCTTTTCC
>JAEIFV010001241.1:0-74363 GCA_018904265.1 Lordiphosa collinella
AAAGTTTTTCTAAGAATCACTTCTACTTGATTTCAAACACAACCGATCAGCTGAGGGTCTATTTGATCTATGTGTGTCCTCCGATTTTAATTAATATTTCCTATTTGTTTGGTGTAAAAGTTAGTTTTGGGGGTTCTGAAGATTGGAGAAGGAAATCCCTTTAATTCTTCAACCCAGAGACGAAAAGGTGGCAGAGTTCCTCTTTGACAGAAACGAAGTAAATGTCACAACAACAAGCAACAAGCTAACGAACAAATGCCTTGCGAGAGAACAAAAAGGCGAAAGCACGCTTCGCGAGAGAGCAAGCCGCCGAACGGGCTATTTATATCCCAGCAAACATTTTTAATCGGCGAAGAGACTCAGGCGACTCGCCAAGATATCGTCTGTTGGGAGAAGTGTCGCAGAAGAGCCTTTTAGAAGAGTAGCATCAGGGAATAAAACCGAAAGAAATAGCGGTTTCGGTTACGGTTACGGTAATTAAAATCCAATTGTTTCGGTTCCGGTTTCAATTTGTTTGTTTCCATTTGGCCCGTTGTTTGTAGGCTATTCATATACGCATCAATTTCGTCTTTTTCAACTGACATAGTTGTGTTTACACTCGTGTTAATATCAGCTAATTCTGTTAAATTTTTATTAGACAGCATTCTTGAAAATAGTTTTGTTAACAGTCCAATACATACATCTTTTTGCTCAGCAGTAAGTGCTACATTGTATCTGAGATCTAAGAATATGCCACATAAAAACGCATCATTCTCAAACAGATTACCCTCGCGTTTTTCCAATTCTGAATACAATAAATTGGCCAACTTACATTTATGTATTTTTTTAGCTCAAATTTACAGCTTAGCCAAATGGCGTAGAAGTTGCCAAAAACTAAATTTTCTTTCTGCAATTCTGTTGTGGCCTTTTCAGCTGGCTTTAAAACTGATACAATTTCATTTAGCTTTTGCAGGAATTTCTCTGGAACAAAAAACTCCTTATTAGCCTAAGCATGGTCATTACCAAATTTGTTCATATCCGGCTCAATAAAAGCTGCCAGCTTAATGAAGGTAGAACTCCAACGAGTGACACAATCGATAGGGGTTTTTTTCCAGGGATTAACACCGAAACCAAAACCGTTATTTTTAACCGGTAAAGTCGAATCAAACCGAAACCATAACCGAAACCGTATACGAAATACATTTTTTTAAGTGACCGCAACCGTTATCCAAACCGAAATGGATTTTATTTTGGTTAACCGTGACCGAAACAAAATAACTGGTTCCATTTCGATTACTAACATATTAAGAATCAAAAATATTTGTAATTTGTAACAAGAAAAAACAAAGGAAGCCGTTGTAACTCGGATTGACGATCTGTTCAGCCTCTCAATCAAAGTGTCATTGACAAAAGACGATGTCAAAGACGCATGCGTTTTATTGTGTACTGTAGATGGCCGACCATTTAAATCAATGAACGATCTTGGGTTTGGGAAATCAATATTCAGTACGTTTTCAAAGGGAAAATCTATTTGAAAACACTTGCTGTGGAAGAAATGTTTGATTGTCACACTGGGGAAAATTTCAAAAATGCATTTGTTTCCATTTTAAGTCGCTATAGAATTGATAGAAATCAAATATACACCTGCACTACTGACAACGGTACAAACATGCTTAAAATTGTGAAGATTTTATCTGATGACGATGACAATGACAGCGTATAAGATCTGGACGGTGGGGATTACAGCGCCCTCAATGAATTTTCCTTGGCGAAAAATGTATTGGTAAGAAAATACATTCCGAAATCAAAACTTTCGTTTAAAATTTTTTTTTTAATAGGAGTGAGATGTGCTGCTCATACTTTAAAGTCGTCGATCAACGACGTGTTAAAGCAAAATGCATTTTCCAAAGCGATTGCTTTGGGCAGAAACTTGGCAATTAAACAATCTTCTGGGAGTCGCAGGGAAGATTGCCGGCGACTCCCCGAAGACTCTTTTCTGCGATGGGCGATTCAACAATCGCCCAAATGTTTACAGGGATTGCACACGTATTCTTTCTCTCTATGCGTGTGTCTGCTGCGTTGCCTGCAAAATTATGAGTTCCTATCCCATGGGTTAGGCTCTTGGCATTATGGGCACCACTGCTTTAGAATTATTTTCTTCATATGAATTAGTGTCCACGCTCCCTACGGTGTTCATTTCTATACTTTGTAACGAAGGTACACAGAGTATATTAGGTTTGTGTAAAAGTATGTAACAGCCAGAAGGAAGCATCACCAACCATACCCTACTTTAATATATACTAGCTGAATACCCGGCGTCGCCCGGGTTCTTATGATTCTTAAGAGAGCGATTATATTCAATCTAATGCAGGCTGCATGTCGGTATAAACATTTTGGACCGTTCGATCTTTTTCTCTATATAAACGTCTTCATGATACGCTAAAATCATAAATATTTTGCAAATTTCGTGACTTTTTTGACCGTTTGGTTAATACTTCCTATTTACCGGTCTACAATTGTTGTCTATCAAATCTTCACAATAATCCAGGCTCAAATCAAAAAATTTGCCAATTTCGCAATATTTTTGGACCGTGTAATCTACAACTTCCATTTACCAACCACTAAGCGCTTTATAAATTCTCTAAGGTTATTTTGCAAAAATTCGCTATTTTTGGACCTTAGAAACCTTCGCGGCAAGCGTTGCCCAAAGTTTTATGGCAATCGGATAAACGGTATAGTTTCTGAAATTTCGCGGTTTTATGACCATTTCCGGCACATTTCTTCAATTTAGATACCTTTTGCAAGCGTACAACCATTTCTCAAAGCTTCATCATAATCGAACATTTTGCAAATTTCGGTTCTTGAACATTTTCCGCCCATATCTTCTACTTGGAAACCTTTCCAGGAAAGCGTCGAACCACTATCCAAAGATTTACCGAAAAGTTTTTAATTTTCGCGGTTTTTACAATTTTTGCAAATTTCTTCAACTTAAAAACCCTCCCGAGCAAGCTTTCAATTCATTCCCCAAAGTTTGATTGCTATCGGACGAACGGTATAATTTTGCGAATTTCGCGATTGTTGGACCTAGAAACCTTCTCGGCCAAGCGTCTAACCATTGACCAAAATTTCATCGATCGGATGAACGGTATAGTTTTTGAATTATCGGTTTTAGGTCTATTGCCCGCCCATTTTTGAAATCAGAATCCTTCAAGGCAAGCGTCCAAGCAATCTCCAAAGTTTTATAACAGACGAACATTTTGCAAATTTCGCGGTTTCTTCTACTTTGAAACCTTCCCGGGCAAGCGTCGACCAATTTCCCAAAGTTTTAGCGAAAACGTAAATTTTGCAATTTTCGCGGTTTTTGGACCGTTTTCCGCAAATTTTTAACTTAGAAACCATTCCGGGCAAGCGTTCAATCATTCCCAAATTTTCATTGCAATCAGATGAACGGTTTTGCAAATTTAGCGGTTTTTGGACCATTTCACAAACATGAGACATAGCCTATGACACTTTCCTGATCGACATGAACTTACTGTGAAAAATTCGTGAAGATCGGTTCAGCGGTTAAGACGCCCATAAGGGACAAACATACAAACATACAAACATACAAACATACAAACATACAAACATACAAACATACAAACATACAAACATACAAACATACAAACATACAAACATACAAACATACAAAACATACAAACATACAAACATACAAACATACAAACATACAAACATACAAACATACAAACATACAAACATACAAACATACTTTCATTCTTATACAGATGTATAGATATTCTTGATATCCGAGCCCTAAACAGTTATACAAGGTAAGAGAGAGGTAATTTTGGCCACATCCGAAATAGGGGGAAACCGTTGAGTTTGTTCAAGTCTTCTTTTCATACTCTATACCAAAGGTACATAGAGTACAGCCAAAGGGAAGGCATTTCCATTATTCAAGACGTAGCCCATTAAAGTATATACATAAGCAAAAATAAGAAAAAATGTGAAAAATAACTATCAAAATAATAATTGGAAAAATGTTAAAAATATCTTTTGCCAGGCGATTTACGCCTTCTTAGAAAAGTGAGTAGAAAATGTGACATAGTGTAAAGAAAGTCTTCTTCGCGTTACAAACATCTGTTCAAAATTACGAAGCGCTCTGCAAAGGTAAAAAACCGAATCTGTTCCGGTACCTAGGTTTCGGTTTTGTTCCGGTTCTATCGGTTCCGATAACAACGGTTAACGGTATTCGGTTCTCAAAAAAATGTATATCGGTTCCGGTTTCGGTGTCGGTAAGTGATTTGAAACGGATTATTTCGGTTAACGGTTCCGGTATCGGTATTAATCGCTGATTTAATTGTTTCCCTGGGAAAATATGATAAAACTTAGTGTTTTTCAGGGTTGGGTCCAGAAGCATTAGCATTAAATTTGAAATGATATTCTTAAGCCTCAAGTTCCTAAGTATTTAGCGGTTCTATTACCATGGAGATCTATTAACAGTGAAGTTATTTCATTTCATTTCAATGCCAATTCAAAATTTTTAATTGAAATTATTTCATTTTAAGGCCCTCTTCTGGTCTAAAAAAATGTTTTTTCAATTTTTTTTTCACATTTTTATACTCTGTACCAGACATGTATATAGTATGTCACACGTATATAATGTTATAGTCGGGCTTGACTGACTTTCTTTCTTGTTAATTTTGGCTTAAGCTTTGGTTCACAGTGATTAATATGTCTTAATTCCGGGTGTTTTATTTCGTCTCACTGTTCCGGGAACGGTTTCCGGCTAGATACACTGATCCATATTTAGCCATATTATTGTCCAGGCCGTTATATCTGCCCCTTGTCGTTCAATCTCTTCGCTGCTATAAATTTATTTTGTTCTCATTTCCATTTTCACATCACACGCTTGAGAATGTTTCGACCAATATTTTGACTATATCAAAAAAGAACTAAATCTTTTCTGTCCTTTATTAATACTTTATCCTTTATATATTTAATTTCTAATCATTTTCCTCTTTTCCCTCTCGTTCTAGGTCAAAATCGATCCAGATTTGGGTGATGCTTGGTCATACTTCTCTAAATTTGAGCTTCTTCATGGTACCGAACAACAACAGCAAGAGGTTCTGGAGCGTTGCATTGCCGCAGAACCCACCCATGGCGAATTGTGGTGTCGAGTCAGTAAAAATATTGCAAACTGGCAATTCAAGACCCCAGATGTACTGCGAGCAGTAGTCCGAGAGTTAAGCATACCCACTTAACTTTACTCTACTTTATTAAGACTAAAAGTGAATAAATCTGATATATAACAGGCATGTTCTCAATTAAACTTCCATGGCAACTTTTTGAAAGTGGAATTGATACGTGTTCTTTCAAACCTCAAAACTAAAAAGTTTGTCCGTTTAAATTATCTGGCTCATTGCGCGGATAAATGAAATGTAATTGCCAAATTATGCGCTCTTCCAGTTGCTAAATGTCAGCCTTCTCACTGCCGAGTATGATCATTTTCGATCGTTTTGCTTTGACTTGTGGTTTCTCTCTTATGTATGTAGTGCAGACCCGGCCAAATGGAGACAAACGGACAGAAAAACGTGCTTGTGTTGGTGAGCACGAAAGACAGCAGACGACTCTTTCAAAATTTCGCCTAGCGTCTGTGTGAAAAGCACGTGTAAGTTCGGCTCCCCGGCGGAATGCAGATTTCGCCAGTCCCGTGGTGTGCCAGAAGTAAAAAGACAGCAATTTCATTTGGAATTAAGAACAGAAAACGAAACCGAAACGGAACTTTTCAAAAAGTAGTGAAATTAAGAACATGCCTGAATAATTTGTCTTAACGCTTCATCTCGGCGTAACCATGAACAATGCGATAGATGCCTTTGCAATGCTTACAAATAAATTCACAGAGAAATAGGACAAAACTGGCGGCAGCACCACAACCAAAAATACCCAAAGCATAACGACATTCGGTGAGGCCAATGGAGACAAAACCGCCAACGCCGCTTTCACATTTGGGTTTCTGTGGTATCCATTTGCGGTCTTCGCGATTAACCAGACTCACTTCTCGTTGCCAGCGTATTCTGTAAATAGTTCCAAGGGAATTATTGTCAATGGATACATAGAACCATACTTACTGTCTGCGAAATAGTTCCTTATAGGGGAAATTCTTTCTGGTTGGTATGGCCAGCATGGGCAACTGAAATGGCTCCAACTCCATTAAACCACACTTTTCCGGCTCACTAAAAGTGTCGCTAACAATTTGATAGCCCGCCTGCAATTCCACTTGATAGGCAAACAATCCAGTTCTCATCTTTTCCATGCCCAACAACGGACGCATATAGACCTGTTCACCTTTCGAGGCTATTTTCTTGTGATACAAATTCTTGGTCACTGGATCTGTGGACTCTGTAAAATAGATTTTATTATATTGTGTATCCTGTACACCAATCTCCAGTGGTGATTGACCCAAATCCGCCAACGATCTAATGGCATCCGATGGACTTTGTAGCAGTGCCACAATATTTGCCGAAAAGGAGGTGAACAGGAAAAGTGCAGCCACAAAAGTGGTAAAGACTATAATTCTACCCGAACGATTGCGTATATCCACATAGAAACCCTGCTGGCACATGGCACCCCACACAAAATTCAAGGTATCCAGATAGCCCATGTCAAGCACATGCGGCGAAAAGAAGAGTTCCAGCACCAACACCAAAGTGGTGAGTATTAAAAGTACAAGTATTGAAATCCAAACATCCTTTTGAAACGGCATGGAAAAAATATTTGCCACAGCGGACAAAGGCGGTTGACGAAACATAATACCAGCTCTCACGCGATATGTTTCAGCTACAAAATCACAGATGGCAATACGATCCAAGCGCATAAATATGCCCAATTGGGCAAAGTCCAGTTCGTAGCGTTGAAAACGACCCATGAGACCATCGAAGGTGCCATTTGGCTGACGCCAGCCATAGTTGACGGTTTGATAGGTGTTGTAACTGTAAGGAAAATTTTGAGAAGAGAACTTAGCTTAATTACAGAAAATATTTCTAAAGTCTAAAGACTATAGTCATCCGATCTTATCAAAATCCGTTTTCTTTGAAAACCAAAAAGAGTTTCTCACTAAGACTTCATTTCAGACCTTCCTTTTCTAAATTCTTTGCTATATAGATGTCCAATTTTGAACAAATTTAGTAAAATAATGGAAAAGCAGAGCAAACTAAGAAACACGAAGTTTGGAGGATTATCCATTGAAAATAAAAAAGTTTTTCTCACTACTTAATATGGTCGGGATGCTTCTTTTTATTACTACGTTTATGCTTGCAAAAGATCATGGTGCTTTGCGCTTTGAAGTATGCCAACTTTATTTATTTTAAGGCAGTTTTAAGCCTAGTCCACACTGTACATTCACTCAGATTGTCTGACAAGTTGTAGGTGTACTAAATGAATAAGGTTTAAGGCAAATATAAAAAAATAATTTTATTAATGATTAATAAATAGAAGTACAGCATACTTTGAGGCGCAAAAGTCATGATATTTTGGCTTAAGCATAAGAGTGTATATTCTTTGGAACCCTGGAACTCTCCTGTGCTTATGGGGCCGTATGAAGTGAGGTAAAGATGCTGATCGGTTTGACATGGCAAACCCAGCGCGATCCAGGTTTACTGCGTCTCAAGTCGACTCACACCTCCCCGTGGTAGCCACTGGTAACAGAGCGATGCACCCGCAAAGCTGCTGGCTAACGTGAGGTGCGTTCCTACACTGGGACAAATAGGGGGCGGTACTTCGGGCTTGGCACCCGATTATCGTTTATTACATCCGCCAATAAAAACGTTTTAAGGACCACGGTTTGAGGATATTCACCTGGAATGTTCACACGCTATTACTTCATAAAATCACAAATTAATACTTGGTGTGGAATACAAAAATTCTTAAACTGAGCTGGAGCTGGAGAAACATCGATGGTAACATCGATGAATCGATGTTTTCTTCGAAGCTAAAAACATCGCTGGATTTTTTCCACAATCGTTGCATCGGTCACAATATTCTTTTACTACATTTACTTGGTGTCTTTAAGAAAAGTAAGATGATCAATTTGTTTCCCTTAAACTTCTATATAAAAAAATTAAAAGTGATGTGTGAAGTGGCCGAAGTGGCCACAGCGCACTTCATTTTGACTTCATTCAAGTAAACTTATGTCTGTCCAAGCAATTGATTCACTCAATTTGCTAAAAAAAAAGACTGCCAGAAAGGCTTTCCACATTCGAAAACAGGACAGTGTCAAGGATAGCAACTCTTATAGATCCGCGATTTAAAAAGGATTCCTTTAATGTTCCGGTCAATGCTGACCCAGCTGCCAAGGCGCTTGAGCATGAAATAAACGCATTAATATCCTTAAGTATCCATTAACATGCAACGCCACCGCATACTTCAACAGAAAATTCAAAAGACCAAAGTTTTCCTTTCTGAGTTCAAAAATATCAAATAAGCCAAAAAATTGCAGCGCAGATGCAATTACCATTTTTAAGATTGTTCTTGGAAAAATGTCATCTGTCAGAGGACGATGATCTACTCATTTACTGGTTGTGATTTAATAAATATAGTAATTGGGATATAAATTACATATATTTTTGTTTATTAGATGAACACTGCTGAAGACATGAGCCCACTAAAAGAAGTCGCAAGGAAATATTCATGTATTCCGGCTACATCCACCCCGTCTGAAAGGACATTCAAGTAAGCTGGATAGACCCTATCGGATAGACGCTACGTCTCAAAACCGAAGATTTTGAAGCGTTTAATATTCCTGAATTTTTTATTAAGAAATAATAATTTTTTTTAATAAGAAATAATTGATCCTTGGAAGTTTCATTAGTGCAATAATTTGTTTGATATATTTAAATCCGGGATGCAAAACCGAACGGAAATAAGGACTGGTTCGGTTCAGTGGTTCACACAGTTTTTAAACCACCGGTTCGGTTTGTTACATGGTTTTTAAAGCCAACTGGTTTCGGTTCGGTTCAGTGGTTCAGTTTTAACTTATTATAACCTTAATGAAGGCCAGTTTTCGTTCTCGCAAATATTCCCGATTTTCCCTCAAATCTGCGCGGATAGGAATTCGCAACGCAACTTAGGTCCTTGGATGCCAAAAATCTGTCAAATCTCAACCCTTAAAGCCCATCCTTTAGTACAACAGCCCGATGTTTTCATGGTCTTTTAAAATTATCAATAGTTTAAAAAAGGACAAAAAGCCTGTACTTAAGGATAACGGAAAGGTATTTTTCCGAAGATTTGTAGTTAAAGCAGTCCGAAAACGTTTAAATAAATCCAGCCCTCAATTTCACCCTATCTTAACTCCGAAAGCACATCCTTGAGTATATCGTCGTAAGTTACGACTCGTAACGTACCCTGAAATCTGCTCGGAAAGCCATTTAATCAAACTTATGAAGCCGCATATCCAAAATAATGTCAAAAACTCTTTTAGTTAGTAAAGATGGGTTTGAAAACATTATAAAGTACTAGCTGACCCGGCAGACGTTGTTCTGCCTTCCCCGGCAAGCGTTGTTCTGCCATAAAAATTGATTCTAGTATATTATATTTTTGTGAATTTTTCGGTTGTTATACTCTGTACTGAAGGTACAACTGTCTGAAAGTCGATATTAACTACATAGGGAAAAGTACGAATTTCCAGCCCATACACCAAATTTCCAGTTCATAGCTTAACTAAATTCTCAGACTTGTAAAACGTCATAAACTAATATTATTAACATAAATACCAATTATCTAATCGAAAGGTGTAGGTGAACCACTTTTAAACCGATTGGCTCCTTAAGCATTTATGACTGGGAATCCAATTGAAAATCTTCGCTTTCGAGATGCGACGCAAAAATAAAAAAATAAAGCGATATTTTTGACCGTTCGATCTTCGCCTCTAAATATTTGACTGTCTAAATAATTATCTAAACTCAAGAAAATTTTGCAAATTTTGCGACTACTTTGACTCTTTGGTTTACACCTCCTAGCGTTTTGGACCGTTCAATCTGCATCTTCTATTTACCAACGCCTGCATTGTAATCTTAAAATTATTGGCTTTCATTAATATGATCATTAGATATTTTTGGCAAATTTCGCGGCTTCTGGAACTTAAAAACCATTGCCGGAAAGCGTCCAACCATTCCTCAAAGTTTGTTCGTAATGATCGGTTTAACTTTGCAAATTTTTCGCTTGTGGACCATTTCCTACCCATTTCCTTATCCTAGAAATCTTCGCGGGCAAGCGTCCAACCATTCCCCAAAGTTTTATCGCAATTGAATGAACGGTATTAATTTTTAAACTTCGCTGTTTTTGGACCATTTTCCGCTCATTTCTTTAACTCGGAACCTTCCCGGGCGAGCGTCCAACTACGCAATCGGAAATTTTGCGAATTTTGAGAATTTCACGGTTCTTGGACCATCTTCCGCTCAATTCTTCAACTTAGAAACCTTCCTGGGCAAGAGTAAGACCAATCCTCAAAGATTCATTACAATCGGATGAACGGCATAATTTTTCTAAGTTCGCGGTCTTTGGACCTTTTCCCGGCGTCGCACGGGACCTTATGATTTTTATGCCAGCTATTATATTCAAGCTAGTGCTGGCTGCAAATCGATATGCTGCAAATCGGTATAAACATTTTGGACCGTTAGATCTTTTCCCGGTAAACCCGTCTTCATGATAATCTAAACTCATGAATATTTTGCAGAGTCTGGTGACTTTTTTGACCGTTGGGTTTATGGCTACTATCTTACCGTCTACAGTTGCCCTCTATCAATCTTCACAATAATCCAGGCTCAAATCATAAAATTGCAAAATTTTGCACCGTGTAATCTATAGCTTCCATTTACTAACGCCTGCATTGTAATATAAGCATTAAGCGCGTTCATAAATACTTATAAGGTAATTTTGAAAATTTCGCGATTTTTGGACCTTAGAACTCTTCGCGGGCAAGCGTCCAAACATTGGCCAAATTTTCATCGCATCCGGATGAGCGGTAAAGTTTTTGAAATTTCGCGGTTTTTGGACCATTTCCGCCCATTTCTTCAATTAAGACACCTTCGCATGCAAGCGTCCAGTCACTTTTCAAAGTTTCATCCCAATCGAACATTTTGTAATTTTCGCGGTTTATGGACCGTTTTGCGACCATTTCCTCAATTTGGAAACCTTCCCGGGCAAGCGTCGAACCAATTCCCCAATGTTTCACCACAACTGTAAATTTTTCAATTTTCGCGGTTTTTGGACCATTTTCCGCTCATTTCTTCAAGTTAGAAACCTTTCAGGGCAAGCGTCTAACCAATACCGAAAATTTTATTACAATCGGATGGACTGCATAATTTAGCTAATTTCGCGGTTTTTGGACCATTACTCGGCCATTTTTCCAACTTACAAACCTTCCCGGGCAAGTGGTCAACCATTTCCCAAAGTTTAATCGCAATCGGATGAACGGTTTAGGCAGGCATAAGGGACAGACAGACAAACTCCCCTTTATCCAAAAAAATTAAAAAAAAAATAATAATAAAAAAGGTATTTATCTTTAGAACCCCTTCGTTACTTTTGCGCCACCACCGATTTCTAAAGTGAATATGTGACTTTTCGAAATTGAATTCCTAGAAAACATTTGAATAGTCGGATGTGCTGTCTTCATCCATAATGATATCAGTTTAAAGACTGTACTCCTGGCTAAAGTTGGATTAAGGTTAAGAAGCTCGACAGACTAATGAGAATATTGTGAGATACTCATACCATACATACATACAAAAAAAGGAATGTTTACTTATGACAGGCATATTAAGGGGTGGCGGTAAAATGGTTGGGTGCTACGTAAATCCGGCATAGATAAGGACTTATCGTAGCAATTCGATTAAATTCCCAAAATTTGTACGTCTTGAGACTAGTGAACCGAACCGTTTTCATTTGATGTTTTTGGTTCGGCTCAGCATTTTCGAAGGGAGGCAGGTTCGGTTTGGTTTATCAGCTAGAACTAGCGGTTCAGAGTTATTCGGCAAAGATATACTGAAAAAACTCCACTGAAAAAAACAGTATTTTGTAAGTGGTCTATGCCAGGGTATAGTATTTTTCCCTGTGAAGGTGTGAAGTAAAATCATCATAGCATATTTGATAAGCTGTGAACTTTAAATCTTTGTTAGAAGGCAGGAATACCCCTGCGGGTGTGAAGGCGTAAGTAGTGAAGTAAAGCTGCTGATAGGTTCAATATGACGAAGCCACAGCGATCCTGGCTTATTGCGTCTCAAGTCGGCTCACACCTCCTCGTTTGTTTACCCTTGGTTACAGAGCGATGTACCCGCAAAGCTGTTGGCTATCGTGAGCGGCGAACCCTCCCCAGAGTAAATAGGATTGGAGGGTCGGGCTTGGTACCCACCACCTTAGAAAAATACTGCACCTATAAAAACTGCGACAGCAATGCCTCGGATACAGAGGCTTTACAAGTTCGCATCCGAATGAATAACGAACTGTACGAGCTCTAAGGGGACCTTAATCTTGTCAAGCGCATAAAACAGCAGCGACTGCGCTAGATAGGACATGTTACCCGTATGGATGAACGAGTTCCATTAAAACTGGTGTACAAACGGTATGCGTAAGACTCTTGGAGAAAAGCAAGGAAGGGAAGACACTAAGAAGCTTGTTGTAATCTAATGGTTTCAGCTTGCACAAGACAGAAGCGAGTGGCAGGCATTAATATTAACGGCCGAGTCCGTTCAGCGGTTGATACAAACTTATCGGACCAAAGAAGAGAAGAATAAACTTTGAATTTGGTTTGTGGATTGGTAATATGGAGTTAAAAATTTTCCCGGCTTAAAATTTTTCTAAAAAATTTTGAAGAGTTTAAAAGTGCTTCAAGTTTCAAACAAGTATGCAGAAGAATAAGTTTCAAGCGCGAAGCTGTTGAAAACTAAAAACCAAAATCAAAAAGCTTCTCAAACCAGATCACAATCTTTTCGTACTCACCGTTCTATTGACACCGTTTGTACTTTGTTCATTTACAAAAGTCTTGACTTTTTGCTGAGTGTAAATTTATAGAAACTTTAAAATGTGCTCACCTCATATTCAAACGATTGGCCAGTTCCAACATTAATCGATTATTGACCTTCGATATGGTATCTATATGCCTCAATGACAGATCCTCAATGTTGGTAAAGAGATCCGGAAAAGCTATGACTATGGCCGTATTAAAGACAATGCCCTCTAGATTTTGTCTGTACGTAATGGCCGAACCGAAATGTTGCAATGAATGTTTCAAATGGCGAGGATTACGCAAGTTTTGTCCTATAAAACGCTTTTTCAAGGGCTTCCACGAGGCCACCTTGTACAGATCAATCAGGCTGGTCGTGGAATTTGTATACCAAAGCACTCTTAACTCACTATCGGGTGGTATAAAAATATCCTTATCCTCTAGCAAATTGATGGCATCCATATCTTCGGTGAGTAGCAACCAAAAGCGATTGGTAGTAAAATAATTGTGCTCCGAGGCGGCAGACCAGCGTAAAAGATTCAGGGCACAGGCAGAGGTAAATTCGAGCAGGAGTATACCTATTTTATAGGGTAGAGAGGGCAGCTGAAAAGCTATTTCCCAATGGGTCAAGTTGTTGGCTTCAAAAGTGCGCGGCGGTGGTGCCTCGAGTAATTCATCCAATGGCCTGACATGTTCCAGATCCTTGAGCGTGGAAGCTGTATGAACTTGCACATAGAAATTGTTGACGGTGAAGTGTTGCCAGAGCAACGTCAGTCGTGAATCAGCTGTCAACGATATATTTTCGGGTCATAAATTTTACGCTCTTACTATGCATAGCAGCACGAGGTAATTCACCAATGTCCTGGTCCTGCCGTTGCTCCTGTTCAGTGTGACAAACGACCAGCATCAGACTGTGCACGCCATGCTGGCGAAAGTAAGCGACTAGCATATCCGGCAACTGATTGCCAGGACCCCAGCTGCCGCTAGCACGTGGCAAGCCATCGATGGCGAGGACCTCGACCATCAACAACAACCACACCGACAAATTTAACGATTTCATGTATCCCGCTGGGCTACTGCTTTGCATTTCCCTTGCCAGTTTACCTCGATGTGGGCTTTTATAGCTTAAGCCATAATTGCATTAAAATTATGCCTTTTGATTGCACTTGAGTGAACTATTTTTTCTTTTTCGAACTTCCCTTCGTTCTCCGGCTATCTGCTGTCATTACGGATTGCAATTTCGCAACTGCAATTTGGTCATCGATGGCGTTTAATTGGTCCAAGCAAGTGGCGCACAAATTATTGTTGTTGTCGTCGTCGTCGTCCTACGGGCAAAGTCAATTACGTGTCATTGCGAAAATAAAATAAAAAGTTGGCAAGAATTAATGTCTGGGTTGTTGGACGGTTGGACGGGTTGACCACTTGCCAGAACAGATAAGTTACTTGGCCGTCGAGTTGCAAGATGAGAAAAAGTTTTTCTGTTGGAAAATTTTTCAAAATTGAATTTAAAAGGCGTTTTGTTTTGTGTGAAATTATTATGGATAAAAGTTTTGATTTCTCAAGGCTGTGAAATTTCAGTTTTTCCAGTTTAAGGTGAGTACTGAGAACGATCGAATTTTCCTTAAAGCATTTTACCAGATATTCTTTTTTTCGCGTGAAGAAGGCCCAAAAGCATACTCTTCGACCGCAGAATGCCCACCACATACAACAGCCGAGCCAGCTCTGAGTATCAAACAACAAAATCAGGAAAGGAAAAATTTCCTTAAGTAATTTTATTTTATAGAATTTGACAGCTAAAGGAAAGTTCGAACGTTCTTAGTACTCACCTTCAAAGATGAATGATTGAAAATTATCCATCACCTTAGGTTTATCATATTTTAAGCTTCAATCGTCAAAAAATACTATAGCAACTTTTAAACTATTTGAGAATGCTGAACCGAATCGGAAACCACAAATCAATTCCTTCTTTGAAAGTTGCTAATTGATTTATGTGCGTATCTCACTTTCTTTTCCGAACGATACTCTCATTATTCTGTCGCGCTTCTTCGCCTCAACCAAAACTTAATTAAGGCGCATGGCTTTCAACTCGAAATAAGCGACAAAACGTTCTCTACACAGAGAAAAAAACAAATAAGAAAGTCGGTCAAGCCCGACAATAATATACTCTGTACCTGTAAAGTGCTGCCCATCACCGTTGCGACCGGTGCTGCCCTTATTACTCTATTATCGTTCATACGATCTTTACAATACCTTTGGCGGATCGATAAAGAATCCCGATTACTTAATATGTCCAAAAGAAACGAACTTTATATTTATAAAACTATGAAGATATGACGTTTTTTCAAAATTGAAAATAAACTTGATCTCTGTCATAGAGTATAAAAATATATAAAAACTGCATGAGAGTGTAGCTTTTCTACACGCTTCACAGGGATTTCCCAACCACTACGTTTGTGTAGCTTTCCTACATGCCACGTTTAACTTTCTAATTTCTACATGCGGCATGTAGCTACACGCCACGTTTAAGACCCAATCAATATTAAAAAAATTCTATTTAGACAGGGAATGTGGGAAGAAGGGAATGTGGGAAGAAGGGCACAAAGAGGGTAAGGTGTTCCTTCTGAAAAACGTACAACTTAATTTTTTTTTCACTTACCTTGTTTGGGATTCGAACTCACAACTTACTTACCTTGTCTCGGGAATTTAGATACAACTGCCGGCATCTTAGCCCATACAGCTATTAACCACTCGCGCGGCAATAGCACAAATCAGAGTTATAAAGGGAAGCGACCAATATTGGCCGGATTCGCGAATTTGGTGTTGCAAAATTTAATTTTTGATGGTGGATTTTTTTTTACCAAACTATTTTAGTTCAATAAAGGGAACCCAAGATAGCTGACAAAAAAATGGGTTTATTTGGTCAATAAGTTTGGACTTTACAGTGGTTTAAAGTTGAACAATTTTTCAAGCTGCTGAGTTTTTGAGTATTTTGGTTTCAAATGTCATTTTTGTGAACCTATAAAAACCAAACGGTAATACCAATTTGAGTTTGGTTGATTTTTTTGAAAAGATGCATCAATTCCACTGTGAATCATTTTTCAATAAAATTTTTTTGTTACCAACGAGACCCACCAAATTCGAAAGGTAACTATGATAGTAGAAAAACCTTGGCTGGGTTTGGTCCAGTGGCAGGCACACAAATACAATGACATGTAAGACTTGCATTTGTGTGCGTAAGAAAAAAACGAAGTTGGCTTCGTGCATGACGTTTTAATGCTTTGCACTGCGCAAAAAAAGCAAACTTCAAACTTAACAAAATGATTTACGTCTTGCTAAATATATTAATGATGACATAATTAGTTACTTAATAACTAATTACATAAATAAGAAAGCAAATTCAAGCATCAGATTTAACAAATTCATAATTAGATACTAAATAACAACAATTTAAACAACAAATAATACTTAATTACTAAAGAACAAGAAAACCCAAAAAAAAAGAAAACATCAGACTTAACAAAATAATATGCTTCTTAAAAAATATTTTAAAGCTGAAATGATTAAATACTGAAATAAATAACATAAAATACAAAACAATAATAATAAAAAAGTAGGAAATATGAAAAAACAGAAGAAAAATCAATTCACCTTTCAAAAGTTTATCTAATGTAATTCCCCCCCTAAATTCCTTAAATCGGAAAAGTCACGCTAAATGTGTATCAGTCAATTGGTTTCTTGTTTTATATAATATATTTCTCATACCAATGTTTCCAAAACATTTTACCACATCAACCATAAAATTTTTAGAAAATATTCCATCTTCAAACGGCCGACATGGCTTAGCTAAAGCCAAAGCCACTACATAAGATGTTTTTTTTTAAAGATATCTGTTCGAAGACAGGCGAAAGTTGGTAGGGATATTTAATCAAGAAATATTTTGCCTTAAGTTCTAACAATTTTTCTATTCTATCCTTATTTAATATATTTTTAAAACTAGAATGTTGAGTATTATAATGTCTCTTAATATTAAAAAGTTTACAATAATAAAAGAACAAATTAAACATTTTGCATCCCCATCAATATTTTCAATAAAGAAAAATTCATTTTCCCACTCTTCCAAAAACATTTTTGTCAGTGCATATAATAAATTGCGCAGCGAGACCTTGCTTCGTTGGCGGCTGAACAGCAACTGATTTGATTTTCGTTCGCGAAGCGAACAAAACACCGCGCACGAGTTAAACCGAAGACGCTTGCCGACGCCACACGACCGTTTACACTGTCGGTGTCGCGGCAGAGCGCCGGCAGAATGACTCCCAGACTCGCGAGTCTGGCTCGCGCCCGCCACTGCTCTAAATCTGTGAAATGAAATTTGTCTGCTGTACCGAGTTGACTAAAAAAATTATTTTATTTACTTATAGGTAATTGTTGTCAGCAACAGCTTGCAATACCATTGGCGTCCACCCCTTTCTGTACACAGTTAAGATATCCAACAGTCGGCGCTGACACAGGTATTTGAGTACCTATATGAAATGTAAATGTAAATTAGGCGCAGTAACATATTAGTCTTCATTACCATCTATCGCTCCTGTTACATTAGGTATGTGTGATTTATTCTCGAAAGCCTCAGATATATGCATGCATTCCTCAATGTTTGGGAGAAATACCAAGTATTTCGTTATTTTTAATATGGGCATAACGACCAAGTGGAAGAATTTGTGGACAGTGCTTTTGTGTAAACCGAAAACGTCGCCCACTACTCTGTATTCTGCACAACACGCAAGCTTGTTCAGACAGATTGCCACCTGCTTCTCCACTGGCACCGGTACGGTCATCAACATTTTTGGCAACGGCAAATGAGGACGGAATAGTTCACTCAGCTCAAGAAACGAGTTCTTGGACATGCGAAATATTTCAAAGTAGAGTTTCTCGTTCCGATCGCTTTGAAGCAGCTCCCAGTAGGCGTTGCTCCTTGGTCTACTTTTAAATGTCCGGATCCGCGGTCTCTCTACGCTTACTAACGCAGTGGCAGCCAGCAAGAATTTCAAGAGCATCTTCAGACACTTGATCCGTTTATAAAGCCAGATACGTTGAAATTCCATCATCCGGGAATGCCTCCTTTCCATAAAACGACGGACAACACAATATTGCAATGATCACATTAATGTTAATGCTCTGTTAATTAACATATGGGAAGGCTATTAAACATTAATTACCCTGTGTAATGGGTAATGGGCGTTTTGAGTTGGGCGCTTGTCGCCTTTTTTCTTCGTGTCAGAAACATGCACGACTCAACACGACATGTTCATGTTGTAAGATCAGATTTCGTGGTAAGAGTTAGGGGTTCGACATGTATGGGACCAAAAACTTCGGTTTATCGGCCAAAGCATTGGTAAAGATCGATTGAACGATAGTCCACTTATAAGAAAAACAAACAATAGTGCTGGGCCGGTACGGCCGCAATGGCGATGGAAAGCACTTCACACACCTTAACACAAACTTTAGTAGGTACTGAGTATATTATTGTCGGAAATGACCGATTTTCTTACTTGTTTTTTTGTTGGTCCGTACAATTAAATTCTTGTTTTACTTTACCTTGTATGGGACTTGAACTTAGCACCTATGGACTTAACACGAAGCAATCGCGTGAGACAGCGACAATTCAAAATAAAGAACGCAGAAATATGTTAAGCACTCTACCAAGGCTAAGAACGGCGAGGTTGTGGGTTCGATTCCTCATCCAAGCATTGATTTATAAACAATTATGTTTTGATATTTTATTTGTGCTGTTTGTATATTTTTTTTATTTATTCATTTTCAAAAACTGTTTTCTTCACCAAAAGCCTTAAAATGGAAAGGACATACATCAATTAGCCTTTGTCTTTCTTCTTTCGTGTGCAATCTTCGCTTTTATGGCAATTTAAATCTCTATAAAATATTAATAATACTTTCTTTTATCGTGACCACAGTTCAGATATAACAGACCAAAAGCAAGACCATTTGGTAATGATCTTAAGACGTCATAATTTTGAATAAAAAACAATTGCTCTGACTACTTTAACTATTTCTAAGTGGATACGTAAATATGTACAATGTACACTGTAATAAACCCATGTCATTTTGCCCTCACTGACTTCCAATTTTCCACCGTTGAGTATACAACACTTCATCTACACGTTGTAATTAAAACGAAGGTATCCTCCTTAAGAACCAATTAAGAAAATTGAAAATAAAACAAAAAACTTGGACCGGAAAGCACAGAAAACAAAAACAAGGTCAACACCAAGGCAGACTAGGGCATTAGCCTGCTGTCACAAAATACCAAGAAAAACAAGCCAATGACAAGCCTACTCCCCCCCCTCCCCTCAAGACACCAACTCACCCCTACATATAGCGACATTAACACAATTACAATCTGAACATGTGTTAGTCTTATAAGACATGCGTTGACTATAAAGAAAAATCCAATTAAAAGTGATAAAAGTTATTGAAGCAAAACGAACGAAAGAAATAAACAAATGGCCAAGAAAAAGGACAAGAAAAAACTGACACAGGACCAAGCAGCATACGGAAAATGGCCATACAAAGTGGATGCCATTAGTGCGTGGGATAACGCTGATTACAACACCAGATTATCGCACGTTTGGGTAAGGACAAATAAAGTTCCGCCATGCCGGTAGAGAGCAACACTCATCATTCGAATGGAGTTAAGCGAAACGGTAGAGTTTTGATTAACTTTTATTGAAGTATTTTCAAATTTTTTTCTTTCAGTGTTTTGGTTCGGTTGCAAATTTTCTTTAACTTACATTATATTCTTAAATGTTTGAGAAATTTGAAGATTGGGACCAGTGGATTACTACCTCTGTGAACCACTGAACCGCTACAAATTGGTCTTCTTTGAACTGTCATTAAGCATCATATAATTAACAAATATCTTTCCATAGAATTCGCTGTAAGTAATTTGTCTAGCCACCATAATTCATCGCCTTACGACTGTACACATTTTTTTTTTATATTTTCAAGATTCATTAATCAAGCTCTTGTACTCTTGGACATTTGCCTGTCATGTTCAACTACTTTTATAATTTTCACACTGCTTCGTTCTTGGTCACTTAATATTTCATGCATTTCCCTTTTTTTTCTTTCTCCTTCGTTCCACGCTTCATTTGGTAGATGGAAGTAAAAGTTATATTCTTTTCTCGGTGCCAGTTTTATTTATTCTTCCGCTTCATCGGGATGCTTGTTTGGTTTATTGAGCGTAAATTAATGCAAATCTATGTGAAGCGGATTGGGTTATGCAGATGTCCTTTTCTTTGAACCTTTTGCAATTATGTGAGATCTTTCAGTTGACTGGACAACTTGTGGGTATACTCTCGCATTTGATTTGCATAAAACGAGCAAAGGGCAAAAGTCTTTTGACAATTAGTCAATATACGTTGGACTTCTGTAACCCTTGGGGGGATGTTTTATAATGTGTAACCACAATGTGCCACTTTGTGATACCTTTTGAGCTTTCACGCCTTTGAAATACATTTAATCCATCACACACAGAGTGCAAGTCCAGGCCTAGCCCAGGGCCATGTCTGTCTATAGCTTTATTGACTCTCCTTTTCAATTTACTTGGGCAAGACCTGTTGAAAAGGTGCAAAGTGTTGGCCTCATTTTTGCCTTGGCAAACAACACGCTTAGGCAGCCTTATCAATCAAAAGCATCGCACACGCCCACATACATGCACGCACACAGGCACACATATGTTATTAATATGACCCATTTGATTGGAAATATATAGAAAGGGAAGCTCTTCAATGCAATGTCCTGTCTGTTGAAGTCAAATGCGAATTAAATTTGTGTGCGTGTGAAGATATCATCTCTCTGTAAACCGATTTACGTTGAATGGATAAAGGTGTTAGACAGCTTATAAATGGAAGATGTATAACTTTGAAAAAACTTAATAAAAGTTTTTCGTAAAGCAAAATTATTGGCTTTTGCTGTGCATAAACATTGAATCCAGCTTATACTTTAATAAAATATATAAAAAAGCTTAAATGACAATATAAAACAGATTAATACATAGATTAATTACACCTTGTGACTTGTAAGCACAGCTACCTCTGTATTGCTGCTTGAAGGTGGAAAAAAAAAATCGGAAATGGTTATTTAAATTCGGTTTTTTTTTTATAAATATAAATTAAATTAAAAATTTTTTTTTTTTGTTGTTAATTATTCTTCTTGGCGGGCTTTTGTATAATTTTCAAAAGAAGTCATCCGATGTTGTTTGGCTTTCATTTTTTTTTTTAAATAAAAAACGTATTTTCTGTTTTTTTTTATATTTATTTGAACCTTTAGAATTTTATTGGTCATTTCGAGACGATGATCGCCCCAAGTGGGCGCCGTTACAATTAATTGCCATACGGGCTCGTTTTATGGCATTTTTCATCACTTCGGCAAGAACTTGGTTACGTAAGCACGGGATTTTAAAAAACCCCACAAAAAAAGTCTGGAACGGTTAAATCGGGCGGAAATGAGGTACAAATAAGCCTCATCGCTCATTATGATTTTGGTCGAGAAATCGATTATTCACGATTATTCCGCGTTCTTGGAGAGTATATCGATACATGGCTTGTTCACTTGTATTTTACATCTGTCTAGTCCACAAATGTCAAAACAGATCTGACTTTGGCGGCTATTTGTAAAAATAAGAGCATCTTCCAATAGGGTGACTTCTTTTGACCCACCCTGTATATGGATGGATAGTAAACATTTACCCCATAATATAAAAAGAAGCAAATAATACGTCTGCAACAATCAAACTTTAAGACTTTAAGAAAACTTTACTTTAACTTTAACTTTAAGAAAATTTTAGGCAATAAAACATTTTTATATCCTTGGTTAGGGTATTATAAAACTGTGCGGATGTTTGTAACGCATTAAAGGAATCATCTCCGACCACATAAAGTATATATATTCTTGATCAGCATGACGAGCTGAATTCATTTAGCCTTGTCCGTCTTTCCGTCTGTTTCTATGCTATCTCCTCCGTCAGTTTTAAAGCTATCCTCACCAAACTTTGCACGTAGTCTTTTGGTACAAATACGCTGCACATTTGTCGGAACCGGCCGGATCGGATGACAATAGCATATAGCTGTCATAGGAACGATCGGTCGCCTCCAAAGTATGTATTTCTTAGTTTACTATCCATTCCCATGATTTCACTAAGTTTTGTCGAAATCGGATGACTATAGCATATAGCTGCCATAGGAACGATCGGTCGAAAAACTAGTTCTAGTGAGAAAAACTTTTTTTTGGTTTTAATGAAAACGTCCTTATCATTGGCATACACTTATTTTTTTATATTTTTACACAATTCTACAAAGTTTGGTCGAAATCGGATGACTATAGCATATAGCTCCCATAGGAACGATCGGTCGAAAAACTAGTTCTAGTGAGAAAAACTTTTTTGTTTTTAATGAAAACGTCCTTATCATTGGCATACACTTATTTTTTATACTTTTACACAATTCTACAAAGTTTGGTCGAAATCGGATGACTATAGCATATAGCTCCCATAGGAACGATCGGTCGAAAAACTAGTTCTAGTGAGAAAAACTTTTTTGTTTTTAATGAAAACGTCCTTATCATTGGCATACACTTATTTTTTATACTTTTACACAATTCTACAAAGTTTGGTCGAAATCGGATGACTATAGCATATAGCTCCCATTGGAACGATCGGTCGAAAAACTAGTTCGAGTGAGGAACAATTATTTTGTTTTTATTGAAAACGTCCTTTTTATTGGCATATTTTTATTTTATAAACTTTAACACATTTCTACAAATCGGATGACTATAGCATATAGCTGCAGTATGAATGATCGTTCGAAAAAAAGTTCTTGTGAGAAAAACTTTTTTTTTTTAAATGGGATCGCCTCCAAATTTCGTAATTAACAGTGTATTATGCTTTTCAATGATTTCACCAAGTTTGGTCGAAATCAGACATCTATATAGTATAGATCCCATAGAAAAGTAAGGTCCAAAAAGTAGTCTTAGAAATCTGTTTTTGTTTTCAATGGAAGCTGCAAGGGCCGAGCCGAAGTTAACTTTCCACTATTTTTTATAGCTCCCAAAAGGATTTTCGAAAACTTGAATTACTTTAGGTGATATTGCCCTTTTAGGGACTCAAGATGACCCAAATGTCCTTGCAGCTGCAAACTTTAAGCGCGCTTTTCTCGAAACCACGCTTTTCAAAATGGCGGCCGCGATTCAGCCAAAACTACTGGACCGATTTTGTTCAATGAGGTGTCAAACGACGCAGAATGGTCGTCATTCTGGCCTGAAACTCCGACTTTTAGATACAAACATTTTTATTATTTTCTTTTTTTTACACTAGACTACAAAAAAATACCAAAAAAAATGTTTGCTTTCGAAGTGCCACCATATTGTCAAAAATTAACTTTTTTCCAAATCTGAGGTTCAGGCCAGAATTACATCGATACTAAACCAGAATCTTTTTTCCTTTTTGAATTCGGATAACGGAGTGACCCCGAATCACGGCCGACATGGGCGCACTTATTTTTTTTCATACCACTTTTCGCGACCGAAACTTTTCGCCGACGTTAAATTCTTAAACAACAAATTTTGTATTTTTTATTTATTCATTAACTTTCTAATAAAAAAACCGATTTCCAAAATATCTTTTCGTTTTCTTTCTGTGAATTTTTAATAAAGATCTAAAAACAGCACGCGCTACTTGTAGTACCCCCTTAAAAGTCAAGCAAATGTACAATAATAACATTCAGGCAGTACTAGATTCAAATACTTTCCGCCAAATTCATTTTTGCTTAATATCAAACAACTTCGCGAAAAGGTCTAAAAAAATTGATGAATTTTTCTTTGAATGGACCGAATGAGTTCCGGTGACCTCAATTAATCTTTTTCCGTCCTCCTATTTTGTCTCTGCTTTCTACGAGCTTCTGCTTACACCTCTGGGATGTGATGTGTTCCGGCGTTTCTGCAGATCTGATCCTGGCCTGCCGCTCCATTTGTTCATTGCGCCTCAATTGAGATTGTTGCGCAGGCTCAGCAGTTCTTTGGAATGCGATATGTATAGCAAGCTGCTGGCGTCAATTGCTCACCTGCTTCGGCGTTTCTGCGGATCTGATTGCAGATTCTTAAATTGCTGCCGTCGATTGCTTTCCTGTCTGACATTTTGTCAGCTCTCCGATCTGCTTCCTTTTGAGCAATTTCGTTCGATCCACGCCTCCTATGCTCATGTGAAAAATTCAAAATTTTGTAAATTTCTCGATTTTTTGACCACTTAATTAGCCTACTTACTATTCCAGTTTAACAAATGAATGAACTAAACCGTTTGGTTTAGCAGTAAACACTTTGCTTATTTTGGTTTCAACTGAAATAAACAGCCCTATAAGTGTTGGCATTTAATTAAACACTAGAATGTGTTTTACTTGCTATATTTCCTCTTCAACAAGTAATTGATATGCCTAAACAGTTTCCACTCATTTAATTGAGTTATTTAATCATCAAATAAACCAAAATATTTTACCACAATATTGAGTCCTCTCCACAAGGCATTCCTCTTTACCTACTCATAAATTATAATCAACAAGTAATTAAGGCTTATGACCAGTAGTAGCGGTAGCACTGAATTCAAAACTCTTGCCTAGGCCTTCACATTAATAAGCTGCGCAATGTCTGGCTAAAAGTTCCTTTCCAGCACACACACAAACACACACTCATTAATCATTATCTGGCGCCATCTTTTGCCTTCAGCTTAGCTCATTTATCTGTATCAAATCAATTAGCGAGTACCTTGGGGGACCAGAGCCACCTTTTTCCTTTCAATGGTGTTCGTTCTACGTGCCAATTTGGCTCGTTTTGCTCGCTCATTCGTAAATCTAAACAAATCATCAATTTTCACAAATTAGACGCGTTCCTTGCCTTTCTTAGAAGTCCTTGGGCTGTGTTCAGCCTAATTGCTTGACTGTCCTTTTGGGCTTTTTTTTTTTTTGTTTATTTTGCATTTCATTAATTAATGCCAATGGCCGTCGAGCTTTGACATATTGAGCTGGAATTTCTTTTTGAGTTTGGTTGGTGATTAGGGAAATGAAACTGAAATTCAAAAAGGGTTTTACTTGGCAAAGCGCTCTTAGTTGGGATAGACCGGTAGACAATTCAGAGTGGTTCGGTTCAGTGGCTTGCTTAACTTTTAAGCCTCAGGTTCGGCTTACTATATTGTTTAAAAGCTGACTGAAGCGTTCGTCTACCAATCTATAATCAAATCCAGAATTTCAACTTCAAATTCGCAATTCATTTTATTCTCCCTCCAAATTCTAAACCAGCAAACCACCCTTGGCAGTCAGAGCAGGCAAATGCTTGACCGTCTTCAGGAAATCAGCCACCTCGCAGGCATACGAATAACCGGCCTTAATATCAGTTTTCTTCCAGTTGATGTAGTTCACCTGATCGCTGACATCGTTACAGATCACATAATCACGCTTGATCTGTGCTTCCGTCAAATGGGGATTATTGACTCCCACAAAGACAATACCACGATGTGTGGATGGCTCAATGACCACTCGGAAATACAATTTGGGTACAGGGATCAAACCATTGTTATTGGCATCATGAGCCAGATACAGTGGAGTTTCCACACCATCCTTATTGGGTAGGGTGGTAACACCCCAGACTCCAGTATAGCAGTTCACTGACATTTTGTTCTTGGATACCCAAGCGCGTAGACCATCTTCGACACGTGCCCAGTTGCCAGCATTGAAGGTTTGCCACTGTGGGGCAGCATTGATGAACAGGAAGGTGGAACGCTGTTGGTCAGCGAAATTGAAATCAGCCTTGGCACCAAGATGGCCACGAGCCAGATAGACATTGGAGGCACTATCGAAATACTGCTCAGCACCACCGCCCAACTCATTGTTGATGGTCTCCAGTTGCGTGGCCTGGGTATACAGCTTATCCACACTCTTGCCATTGAAGTAGCCAGCCGTCTGGAAGGTAATACGATCCACGCCAGTCTGGTAATAGTTACTACCGGCCACCAACTGATGACGCGTGTAGCGAGTCACTTCCTCGTCTTCGTTGAAACAGATTTGCATATCCTCAGCAAAGCGAGAGGAAGAGATCTCAAAGCCCACACGTATAACCACACCACCGTTGCAGGTAGCTCCTGTCTTATAAGCCTTAAAGCCAGGCCAAGATTTGCAGTACAAATCCTTGAAATCATAATTGGTGCCATACACTTGGAAGGTGGTGCCGCTGACGCACTTGGCCGTCAGCAGAGTCTCGGCATGAGTGTTGAAAGCGCCGGGGCACCACATTTCCAGAGTGCCACCCGATTCAAACTCCATGACACCCACATCGGAGAAGGGATAGAATTTCTCAGTGTTAGTCTCCAGGTAAATTGGCTGGGGTTGAGGCAAACCACCGCGAATGGTTACCTTGCAGTCTGAAGGTGGGAGAAATTAAAAATTTAACAAAAAAGCAAATTAAACCGAAACTCACCAGCTGCACGACCTTCCAGCGGTACCTCGGGATTCACATAGATGGCTCTTTCATAGAGTTCCTCTTCCTCAACCAGGGGAGGTAGCTCTACCTCCGGATAGGCCACACGACCCCAGACATTTTGAGCTACCAATGCCAACAGTAGTAAAGCGTAACCAAGGTACTTCATTTCACTTTTAACAGCTGGCATGGGTTAGACCCATCCTTAAATAGGCTTCTACCCATTGTTATCACGATATTGGCAAATTAATGAAAAAAGCGAGCAGAATCTAGTGGCAAAATCTGGCGTTTTTCTTATCTTCAATGAATATAAAAAGACAGTAGGTGTTATCATTGTGAATAGGTTCTTTTTTATTATTGCGTACTTTAGTTCAATTGAACAAAAATTGGTTTGAGGTATGGAAGTCAGCACTTTAGGTGGAGCTTATCAGTTTTAAGCAGGGAAACCTATTCAAGTGCTGTTGATTACACTGTGGCACAAAATTTTTTTGTTTGGCCCTTTATAAGGAAAGCTTAGATGTTAGAAAGTTTGTCTATTTTACTAAATTCTTTGCACTATGCATCCCGTCATTTGGAAACCCTCATGCATCAGAAACCATTGGTTTCAGGCTGTGTACATTTTGCCTGTTGGACAGTGTTATCAGATAACTTTGGCTGTGCCTGTTAAATATATGGATGTTCTTAAATATAATTAAGAACGTTTTATAGATAAGGTTAAAATGAATTAAACGCTTGATGTACATATAAGCAACAGTTCATTCCTTGTGAATGTTGACAATGGGTTAGATTAGGTTCAACACTTGGAAAAAGATATTATCTGAGACTACTCAAAATAAACGAAAATTTTTCCAAGAAATATTGCACTTAATTTTAGGCCTTAAGCGTTTTAGGTCATGTGCGAATTAAAAAACTTGGCAATGTTTGACCTTAAAATATGATTTTTATCCTCTGTACCAGAGGTACACAGAGTATTAGAGTCAATGGGTGTTTAACGTGAGCACCTGCCATGATGGCTTAATTCCACGGTGCCAAGCACAGGGTTGAGACGTCAACCAACGTCCACAGTGGAACTTCATAAGAAGCCCCAAAGGTACCAATTAGAGCCACTACTGCATGGTCGTGACTCCCTCCTTGGTGAGGAGCGAGGCCTCCCTATGCCTCTTCCGATCTCTGGGCCACGGCAACCGGTAGAAACGTAACTCCACGTCGAGTCCCTAAGTGACTCTACCCGCATTTGGGTGTTAAACCACAGCCACCACGATACTCCCTGAGGGGCCGCACCACAGCCAGACGAAACAATTTCCGCGGGCTCTGGCTCTCGTGGTATCAGAATTAAGCTTCCAGTCAAGCTCCGTGTCTGCAAGGCGCTACCAATTTAAACTCCAAAGCAGCTTCGGGTTGGTGACCCACGGATAATATTGAACAAAGCTGTTAGGAATAGAGCGTAAGCTGACAAACGCCAACTCATAGATGGAACAATATACACCACGATACATGGTCGTGGTTTTCTCACTGGTGGGAGCGAGGAGTACTCCTTCCTCTTCCGCAGGAAGCGGCTTACAATCATTGATCAGTGATCAATCTGCAGTAAACTGCAGCCAGCTTATGTCCCCAACACCCCTAAGGGCAGAGAGTTGAGAATGTCTCTGTGATCCCAATCACCTGTGGTACCAGAAAAGACCTCTGGTCAGGCTCGTGTACCCAAAGGGAACACTTCCAGTTTTTGCACCATGATGCATGGGGACTGGTGGCCCCCGGTACACAGAGTATATTAAGTTTGTGCAAAAGTATGTAAAAGGCAGAAGGAAGCATCTCCGACCCTATAAAGTATATATATTCTTGATCTGAAATAAAAGCTTGACATGTATGGGACATATTCTTCATATACTTGCAGGCAGATCAAGTTTATTATCAATCTTTGCCACGCCCCCTTCCGCCCCCGCAAATTGGAAAAAACGTCATATCTCCCACAGTTTTATAGATAGAGGGTATGTTTCTTCTGGACATATTTAGTAATCAGGATTATTTATCGATTCGCCAAAGGAATGCTAAATATCGGATGAACGGTTGTCAAGTTATAAGGAAAACAACAATTATGGGCAGCACACGTACAGAGTGTGTTATGGTATAGCTTGCCCGACTTTCTTTCTTGTCTATATTAGAAAGGCAATATAAATCTAAATATTGCCTTAATAAAAAACACATGCAGCATATTTCCGAAATATATTAAAAAGATCCTAGTTTCAGTGTTTTTTTTTTCCTTGAGTTTACTATTGAAAATCTGTTATGCTTACTAATATAACTGTAGATTAACATATAAACATAAAATAATATTTATGGTCATAAATAGTAGGTTGCTAACACTATTTGTCTGCGTTTACACGACGCAGTTTCCTTCATGAAGTTCTTTATAAAGTTTTTGCTTGGACTTGACTGCGTGCACATCCCGTATACAACTTTTGCCACTCAGAAGTAGTTGCATGTTGTACAGACTTCTTCGCTTCTAACCTACTGCCAAAAGGAACGCGCAACAGCTTTCATACAGATTATATGACTTCTATTATACTGCAATAGTTGGTAGAGCATTCTTCCTAGTAAAAAGAAGTGTGCCAGAAGGCATTCTTTTGGGAACCACGTTCCGACAAATCCGACTGGGTAGATGCAGGCAAAGCTTCATGGCCAGCAAGGCAATGAAGTTTTCCGATAGTTTCTTTTTGCCTCGTTCCGATAGATTCAATACAGGGCTAAGTATTTAGTTCATCGATAACACCAGTTGACCCATGAAGTGCGGCAATTTTTGAATTGTCTCATTTAATTTAAAACCACTGGCAACAGCGACTTAAAGAGCCCGTTTCGTCACTTCAATTGCAGCTTTTAAAAATTTTTCTTTACTCTGACTCATTTTTGTTATTATTCAATAGCAGAAAAACAACAACGGTGGCGATAGCTCTCAATCGATAGCTTATTTGCATCGCGATAGTAATCGGAATGTAACAACAAAACGAAAAACTTCATGAAGCACACTACGTTGTGTAAATGCGAGCGCAGTTTTGAAGGTGGTTCAAAATGAAATCGACCAGAGCTTCATGAAGCAAACTGCACCGTGTAAACACGGACTTAGTGTTTTTTTTATAAAGAGACTAACTTTATACCCGGCGTCGCCCGGAGCCTTTGCATTATGAGAATATGTTTCAAGTTTTAACAGGGTGAAAGTCGATATAAACATATGAACTCGTCCAAGCTTTTTCGAACCGAGTTCGAAATACGGAAAATTTCAAACTACATATTTCCAACCCACTCAACAAATTTCCAGTTTGTAGCATAAATCAATTTGGAAGTTGTCTAACTCTCACCCTATAAACCTTCAGACCACTTTTCTAATCAAATATTAGGTTCTTAGCTTAAATAATTTCTGAGATATGGCTCAAAACAACATTTGAACCGGCTTCATTTCAAATATGGGCATTTCCAACGAAAGGTCCACCGAAAACAAAAAATTAATGGTAGTTAAAAACACTAAGTTGTGTCATTTTTTCCCAGGAAAACAGTTAAATTAAACAAAAAAGCCACGCAAGCGCCATTTTTATCATTTTGATAGTTTTTTTTGCCAGTTTCTGAAAAAAGTGCCTTTGGATTTTATTGACTTTTGATATATAAACTTGGTTTAATGATACAAAGAGTTTAAAAACGATGCATAGGAGACCATAACAAACTAAGTGATTGCAGTTAACTCTAAGTTTTTGCTTTGCCTTAAACAGAAACCACCTAAATATCTTGATGAAAAAATGTCGCGTTCGACTTGCCACGTATCGACATAAATATATGTTTTAAAAAAAAGTACAGATTTTTAAATCAAACAAAATACCATTTCAAAGAATAATTCAAAAAGATATTAAAAATATTTGGGCTTAAGAATTGTGTCAGGTTTCGCTACACTTTGTCTTATACAGATGGGCTCGTAAACCTCTTTTGTTTTTGTCACGTTCGAATCGCTTCTTATTTTGTCAATATTTTTGAAACAGGATTTTACTTGCTCTTCACTTTAGCATTAAAGTGCTGACTAAGAGCTAGATAATAAAGTAAAAAACGAATTGAAATTGCGTTTTAATTTTTTTTTTAACCTTGAATGTTTACAAACGTCTAGTTCGACATATTGGAAATACCCATATTTTTTGGGACTTTTTATACTCTGTACCAATGGTACAAAGAGTATATTAAGTTTGTGCAAAAGTATGTAACAGGCAGAAGGAAGCATTGCTGACAATATAAAGTATATATATTCTTGAGCACCTCCAACAGCCGAGTCGATGTAGACATGTCCGACTGTCTGTCTGTCTGTCTGTCCGTATAAACAAACAGATCTTAAAAATGGTAAGAGATAGAGGTTTGACATGCATGGGACATATGCTTCTTATACTTGCAGACAGGTCAAATTTATTTTCAATTTTTGCCCCGCCCCCTCCCGCCCCTACAAATTGGAATAAACCTTTTATCTCCCACAGTTTTATAGACAGAACGTTCGTTCCTTCTGTACATATTTAGTAATCAGGAATATTTATCCGCCAATGGAATGGTAAAGATCGGATGAACAATTGTCGAGTTGTAAGGAAATCAAACAATTATGGACAGCACTCGTCGCAGCGGTGATGGGCAGCACTTCACAGGTACAGAGTATGTTATAGTCGGGCTTCCCCGCAGCGACCGGTGCTGCCCATAATTGTTTGTTTTCCTTGTAACTCGACTATCGTTCATCCGATCTTTACCATTCCTTTGGCGGATCGATTAATAATCCTGATTTCTAAATATGTCCAAAAGGTAGATATATAAGGTTTTTTCAAAATTTCCATACACGTCGAACCTCTATCTCTTACCATCTCTGAGATCTCTGCGTTCATACGGACAGACAGACAGTCAGACGTACAGACGGACATGGCTGCCAAGATTGAAATTCTGTTCAAGGATCGACTTTAATTTCGCCGAGCCGCAAGTATAAGATCACGTTCGGCCTCAAGACTGCTTGGAAAGGTAATTTTCCCGAAGTTTTGAAGTTGCGGCATATCCAAAATGAGGTCAAGAGCTTCTTTTTGTTCTCAATTCCACAGAATCTTAACCCTTAAGTCTATTGTGAAGTCTGACATTTAGAAATGTCCCTAAATCTGTTCAGAAAGTATTTCTTTTTTTTGCCCTTGAATCTGCAGAGGTTTGAAAAACTATCAACCTTGGGACATACTATTTCATGTAAATTAACTTGGGTCCGTTGGGTTCGATTACATTTAAATCTGCTTTTTAGCGGTATTACACCCAAGTTTTTGTTTTAATTAACTCTATTTGGTCTAGCTTATCCTTAAAATGATTGAAATTTCTTTTTCAGACAAAGCTATTTCATACGGAAAAACTATTTATGATGTTAAAGCTCACCTATACTTAGTGTCTTTCCCCGAACTTTAGAATCAATATTTCCAATATAATGATTTCTATAGTGAATATGTTACATTTCAAAATTGTATTTCTAGAGAACATTTGAATAGAAGAATCTCGACAGACTAAACATCGATAAGCAACTTTCAAAGAAGGAATGTTAACTTATGACAGGCATATTAAGAGGTCGGTGGACAATTGCTGGAGGTGTACGGAATCACATGATTCAAAATGGTTGTGTGCTACATAAATCCGGCATCAATAAAAACATATCGTAGCAATTCGATTAAAGATCCCCAAATTTGTACGTCTTGAGACCCGTCAGCGAACTGAACCGAACCGTTTTCATTTGTGGTCTTCGGTTCGGTTCAGCATTTTCGAAGGGACGCCGATTCGGTTTGCGGTTCGGTTTCTCAGCTGCAATGAGCGGTTCGGTTCCGGTTTGGTTCGGTTCGGTTCAAAACAGGTTTGCATCCCTGGCTATTTTAAAATTATCCGGATGTTTGTAACGCATAAAAGGAAGCTACGCCGACCACATAAAGAATATATATTCTTGATCAGCACGACGAGCTGAGTTGATTGAGCTTTGATATGGATTTTTTAAGTAGCGAGTCTTCTATAGGTCAGAATGAATAAGTAGTTTCTGAACAAAGTTTTTTTGTGGTATATACGAATAAAATTTATATGCTTTTCAAACTAAGGTAACTTAAGGTAAATGGAAACAGTTATTTCTTGAATTATATTTTGATTCTGTATTTATTCATATAACAAAATGTTACCAAAAAACTACTTATCAAAATTACAGTTATAAGTAATGGCCGATAAAGCTCAATGCCACTTCCATTGGCCATAACATCATGTATCCAATCCATCTGCATGTAAACATTCGTATAGACCGAAGGTAGAGAGGTAGAGCCGCAGCCTATGCGATAGCTAGTCACACCATAAACGGTGTCATTCAGTATCATAGGATCGCCTGAATCGCCAGCACAGGGATTCTCATCGAGGCTATTATTCAGGTTCCCAGCACATAACATTTCCGGCATTAAGCCATTTAAAATTTCCCCACACGTCTCGTGCTCCAGCAGCATCACATCAATATGCAGTATGACAGTGGCTAGGGGACCACCCTACTCGACAGTAGAAATCAAGTAAAATTCTATTATTGATTTCAGACTCACCTTGTAGACACGGCCCCAACCCAGCACCGTATAGTTCAGACCCGGTTCGGGCTGTGCTTTGGGCAGATTGATAATAGCAATATGTGGATTTTTCATCGGAAGTTCTCGACCCAGTTGAATTAGTGCAATATTGTTGGAGTTGTCCATGGTAAAGGTCTCCGGCACAAAAATTTCCCTAACTGGTGAATTTACCGTGTTGGCAGAGCTATACTTTAGCCTATTTGGGGCACCAGCCACCACCAGTAGGATACGATTACGGTGCATGATCTTGCGTTTGCTTTTAGAAGGGAATTGCAAAATGAGTCACAAATCATTAAATTCACAAAGTTACTAAAGACCCACTCCATGGTGCAGTGCGCTGCAGTCAATATAAAGGAGAGCGAAATGATGGTGCCAGCACAGAAATGATTATCTCCGAAGTATTTACGGGGTGTACGTGAGCGTATGGACACTACATATTTGGCTAATCCCAAAGTTTTTTCTTCGTCGAACCAAGGCGTTGACAGGCGTTTCACGCGACGATAAGATGGATGTTCTGCGTCTCTGAATGGAGGTAATAAAACTAGAAATATTAGTAGAAAACCTAAACAATTTCGATTTTCCATTAGGAGTGTTTAAAATAATACTGACAGCTGAAAAAATGAAAGATTGCTATTTTATTTCGGCTGAAAACTTGGAGGTTAAGGCGTTACTAGATCGTTGAAATTAATGTGTGATCGGTTATAGAAATGCAGATACCCAGTCGGACTGGACTGCATGCCAGAAGCACATCTCGTAAACATCTTTTGCCACTAAGAAGTAGTTGCAAAAACCAGCAATCTTCCTTTCGCTTTTGTATAGGGGCGAAACGCAGCAAGAACTGTTCCATTAGAAGCGACGTTTACATGGGTTGTTGTTGTTGGTTCAACTTCGTAAAAACGCTCGACTGTCTCTGCTCCATGCTGCATGCGTGCCATTAGAAGGGACTTTTGCATTTTATGCAGAAACGATCGTCAATCGTTCGGGTCCCATTTGGCCTTTTGGTTTCCAATAGGATGGGTGTATCATGCGTGCTATTAGAAGGGACCTTTGCATGTTGTGCAGATTTCTTCGCTTCTAACCTACTGCCAAAAGGAACGTGCATCAGTTTTCATACGGATCTTATGCCTTCTATCATACTGCAAAAGTTGGTAGTGCACTCTTTCTAGTAAAAAGAAGTGTGCCAGGTGGCATTCTTTTAGGAACCACCCTCCGACAAATCCGACTGGGTAAGTGAAGGACCTTTAAAAGAGAAAAAAGAACAATCAACATTCAAAAATGAGAATCTGAGTAAATCATATTTTGTATATCAAGTCTTAAAACATTTCAAAAAAAACTTTTCTATTAATATTATCAATATTAAAAATCGTCGAAAAGGTTTAGTCCCACTTCCCTTAGACAAAACTTCATTGATCCAATCCAAATGCATATAAACATTCGTATAGACCGAAGGCAGTGAGGTAGAACCACAGCCAATCCGATAGCTAACCACTCCATAAAGTGTATCATTCAGGATCATAGGATCCCCAGTATCGCCCACACAGGGATTCTCATCGAGACTGTTATTCAGATTACCTGCACACATCATTTCCGGCATAAAGGTATATAGTAGATTATCACAGACCTCGCGTTCAAGTAGCATTACTTCTATATGTAAAATGGACGAGGCCAAGGGACCATTCTAAAAGATGGAACAATTTTACTTAAAATTTAAAAACTATCTCCAGACTCACCTTGTATACAGCTCCCCAGCCCAGGACCGTGTAGTTTAGGCCCGCTTCGGGCTCTGCTGTGGGGAGGTTAATAATAGATACACGTGGATTATTTGCCGGAAGTTCTTCTCTTAGTTTAATCAGTGCAATATTGTTGGTATTGTACATGGTAAAGTTCGACGGCACATAAATGCGCTTAACGGGAGCATTTACCGTGACATCGGAGATGTACTTAAGCCTATTTATGGTTCCAGCCACAACAAGTAATACTCTAGTACGACGCATGATCTTGCGTTTGCTTTAAGAGAGAGTTGCAAATTAAGTGATCAAATGTTAGCTGTAGAAAGTATAGGAAACCCACTCCATGGTGCAGTGAGCAGCTGTCAGTATGAAGGATAGCGAAATAATGGCGCCTCCGCAAAAATGATTATCCCCGAAATATTTACGAGGCGTACGTGAGCGTATGGACACTACATATTTGGCTAATTCCAAGGATTTGTCTTCGTCAAACCAAGGCGTTGAAACACGCTTGACGCGACGATGAGAGGTATATCCTGCGTCTCTGAATGGAGACAATACAACTAGAATTATTAGTAGAAAACCTAAACAATTTCGATTTTTCATTAGGAGTGTGTAAAATAATACTGACAGCTGAAAAAATAAAAGATTGCTATTCTACATCGGTCTGATTGGTTATATAAGTGCAGATATATGACGATTTATAAACAAATAAGCATAGATTCGGGGGGCTAGAGCACGATAAAGCCAAAGGCTCTCAGTTCGGAACTTAGAGATGTGACTAAAGACTGCGATCAGTTTATAATAATAAAAATAGGGAAAGTTATCTTCGGCTCGGCCGAAGTTTTGTATACGAACTTCTTTAACAAGAAAAAAAGTTTTTCTAACTAAGACTACTTTTTGGACCTTTTTTTTCTATGGAATCTATACTATATAGATGTTTTTCTTTAGGTTTGTGAAATCATGGAAAGCATAAAACACTGTTAATTACGAGATTTGGAGGCGATCCCATTTAAACAAAAAATGTTTTTCTCCCTCGATCTTTTTGTTCGACAATCATACTACAGCTATATGCTTAGTCATCCGATTTTGAGAAAACTTTGTAGAAATGTGTTTATAAAGTATATAAAATAAGAATATGCCAAGAAAAAGGACGTTTTCATTATAAAAAAAAGGTTTTCTTACTAGAACTAGTTTTTCGACCGATCATTCCCAAGGGAGCTATATGTTTTAGTCATCCGATTTCGACCAAACTTTGTAGAATTATGTAAAAGTATATAAAATAAGTGTATGCCAATGATAAGGACGTTTTCATTAAAAACCAAAAAGTTTTTCTCACAAGAACTAGTTTTTCGACCGATCGTTCCTATGGGAGCTATATGTTATAGTCATCCGATTTCGACCAAACTTAGTAGAATTGTGTAAAAGTATATAAAATTATTGTATGCCAATGATAAGACGTTTTCATTAAAAACAAAAAGTTTTTCTCACTAAGACTAGTTTTTCGGCCGATCGTTCCCATGGCAGCTATATGCTATAGTCATCCGATCCGGCCGGTTCCGACAAATGTGCAGCGTATTTGTACCAAAGACTTCGTGCAAAGTTTGGTGAGGATAGCTTTAAAACAGACGGACAGACGGACAAGGCTAAATGAACTCAGCTCGTCATGCTGATCAAGAATATATATACTTTATGTGGTCGGAGATGCTTCCTTCAATGCGTTACAAATATCCGCACAATTTTATAATACCCTCTGCAAGGGTATAAAAATTATTCTTAGTCTGAACTACACTCCAAACCGAACTCTTCAGACTCCACAATTAAGAGAAGACTTTTCTCCTTCATATTCATCCTTATTTACATCCATATATATTTGACCATCAATAATACGGATAGACATATTCTTGTTACCTTGTGTGATCTAATAAAAGTTGCAAAGGCACCTCAGCAGAAAATTCAGTTACTCTGATTATATCAGGGTAGCACCTCTATTTGGTAGATCGCGGAACGTCGTAAGTTGGATAAATGTTGGCTTTTCGCATTTTCGCACTAGCTTGCATTAGCTTGTTCGAGTTCTTCATGTAGCCTCCATCAATGTAGTGGAAGCTCTGGTGTGTACTCAACGAAGTTGTGGGCCGGCTCAACAATTTCGTAATTTTTGTTGATGTATTCAAATAGACACAGGTCTAACATTGTCATAACTTGCGATGCAAGCTCACCCGAGTCGCCTTCATAAGCTCTTCGGAAGTATTCGATCCGATTAGCTCCGCAACTTTTATCGCCTTATGTTTCATGTGCCATTCTGCGAAGTCTGTTTCTGATCGCCCAGTTGAAAAGTTTTTTTTTCAGAAAAAACGAGCATTCCATTCAACCAATTCTTGTTTTTTGTCTCAAACCTAATACCACTCCGATAACACTGCCTCCATTTTTCAACCAACTTGCTGTTAAAATTCTTTAATAGTTTGCCAATTTCTTGCAGCTTTTCATCAGTACATTTTGATTTCTCAATGACGTTTGCAGAAACATTCGCCTCAACTGCCGAAAAGTTCTGTTCAGGGAAGTTTTCGTCGAGCCATAACAAAAAAAGAGTGCGTTTGCAAACCGACAAAGTGCCTGAAAAGTATTCTGTTTTTAGCAGATGCAGGTTGCTGCAGCCAAATATAAACATTTCACAAAGATAACGAATCATATAAACAAAAACAAAAAGAATTAGACCGAATACAGCCGGATTAAAAAACTTGCACTCCACGAAAGTCTTAAAGCAGTTGTTGAAAAGAGATAAATACGACTGCAAGATGCTACCTCGATTTACCATTACAACAGACACTCACATGTCACGGAACAATTTTTCACGTAAATACAAACTCAACTTAATTAAAACAGCTTAAAAAAATAAACTTTGGTAATTTGCAAGCCAAGTCTGTGCGCATTGGAAAAAGTGGGAAAATAGTTTGCTGCTGCTGCTGCAACATATGTTATGTTTGATTGCTCATAGTTGAGCGAATAAAAAACCATAAAAATAAATGAAAAGTATCGATAGGCATTAATAGTCTATTGGTAATTGATTGCAAATCAAAAATGGCGGGTTTTTATACCCTGTTCCCATTAAAAATGGGAAAAGGGGGGATCATGAAGTTGTGCAAAAGAATGTAACAGTTAGAAGAAAGCATTTGCGACCCTATAAAGTATATATATTCTTGATCTGCATTAACAGCCGAGTCGATTTAGCCATGTCCGTCCGTCCGTCTGTCCGTCCATCTGTCCGTCCGTCTATTCATATGAACGCGTCGATCTCAGATGTTTGGGATAGTTCATTTCAAAGCTAAGGATTGGAACTTTACTATGGTTTCAAAGAGAGTCCAAACATTAGAATGAATTCCCCGAAAAACGCATCTTAAAAAGGTCAGAATAGGAACACTTAGCAACTTTAAGCTCAAATTACTAAAAAATCTCGACGTGATGGACAATTTCTGAAAACGCAGTCTTGCTTAGCACACGAAAATCATCTAGAATCACTACCAACCCTTCAATATACTGAAAAAAGTCCAATTTTGTTGCCTTGTGTAATTAAGCGTTTTTCTATTCCAGGGAATTAAGGTGAAACAGTTTATCATTCCCAATCCATACAAGGGGAACGGAAAGTTACAGTGATTACCCAGGTCTACAAATAAGGGCCAACTTTGCTACCTAAGAATATTACAAAATTTCCTTCTGGTGCTTAAAAGTGCAAAGAGCGTGCAGAACGCGAGAAAAAAAATAAAGAAGAGAAAAAAAAACAGACATCCCTCAACTTCAATCTGAAGTTGCAATCACCGGATTCTCCACAGCAGAGTACTACCTGAAACAATGACAAACCACAGACAAGTTAATGGCAGCAAAACTACTCGGAAGAGCTCGGAAGATGATTTTGAAATCCACAATTCTGAAAAAGCATGAAGAACATGACTCGGCCCTTATATCGTTTCTGGAAGTTCAAGTACAATCCAATTGAGCAGAGCAACTGACAATAAAATTTTCTCGAGATCGATTGATTGAGCGCTTCCTGATTTCATTGCTTTTCAAAAATTTACCAAACGAAGAAAAAGTTAAACGGAACTGGTTAGTCTGGAGTCAGACTCTTGAAGCACTTTTTTTTGTTTGCCATGTCGTCTATGTGGATCAAGTACTGCAGAAAGTCGTTCTCATCTTTGTTCTCCCGAGGGGTACTCCAAAAAACTACCAGCTACCAGCTCACGAAAATAATCAAGACCTTAAGCAATGCTATGTCAAGTGGCGTGCTCTTGAAACAAGACTTGAATCCGACTCTTTAATTGATGCATTGTTGTCCATCCAAGTAGCATACAAACCGAAGAAATGGAATGCAATTTTGATAAGAGTTCTGGACACAATTTTGTATCTGGGCGAAAGAGGCTTGGCTTTAAGGGGAGTTAGTAATCTCATCGGAAATCCGAAAAACTGGAACTTTTTGGGAGTTTTGGAGATGATTAGTCACTACGATCTCGTGTTACGTGATCATTTGCAGAAGGTCAAGGATTCCCAACAAAGTCATCATCGATTGCAAGTCCACTATCTGTCCCATGAAATCCAAAATGAATTTATAGAACTGTGTGCCCGACATGTAGAGGCAGACATTTTGAAAGAACGAGAACATGCAAAATATTATGCTTTGATTGCTGACTAAACGCTTGATTCTTCGCATTTGGAACAATTAACTTTTGTGCCGCGCTTCCCTCGTTTTCATGAAAATGAAAGGACGTTTACAATCAAAAAAAGATTCAGGACCTTTGCTGATTGTAATAAAAAAATAGGGGAAAGTTAATTTGAATAGTTTGAATTGCCTTGCAATTTGTTTTTCTAAGGAAGGACTATTTTTCGGACCTTACTACTATGGGAAATGACCGATTTCGACCAAATTTAGTGGAATTTTGGAAAAGCATAACAAACTAACATGTACGTTTTTGAAGGCGATTCCATTTTAAACAATAAGTTTTTTTTTACAGCACTGAGATCGTTCTTTTTCGACCGATCATTCATACTGAAACAAACCGTTTGCTTATTTGTTAGGTTTCCGTGAACAAACACAACCGATGCTTCTTTGATTTGTTATGCTCTGCCCTATGCTACTTTTGGTCATTCCGATCTATACAACAAAACTTTGTTTTCGTTTCTTAAAAATTTGATTGGCCCGTTTTCGCTCTCGACGAGCCTAAATTCCCTGAAACCATCAACAAATGTAGAGATGTATGAACGATAGTCGAGTTTAACGACAACTTATGGGGAGCACCGGTCGCTGGCACTCACACGCATGCTAACTTTGAACCTCCCTTTTTTATATTTATAGTTAAATATCTGTCCATAAAAAAACTTTTATTAATTTCAAAAAGTTTGGTTTGCGGTTTGCCCATATCTGCTTATAGCCCGATGATAGTTCCCAATTAAATTGCTGATTTTCTTGACTTTTGAAAAATCAACTCAAATTGAGTCATTGCGTACTCAACTAAGAATAAAATACACTTTTCTAAAGTTTTTTCATGGTGTACCTCATATACTATTGCATCTCGGGTATAATAACATTTCAAAAAAACTTTCTTATTAAAATTATCAATATTAAAAATCGCCGGTAAGGTTTAGTTCCACTTCCCTTAGACAAAACTTCATTGATCCAATCCAAATGCATATAAACATTCGTATAGACCGAAGGCAGTGAGGTAGAGCCGCAGCCGAGCCGATAGCTAACCACTCCATAAAGTGTATCATTCAGTATCATAGGATCCCCAGTATCGCCCACACAGGGATTCTCATCGAGACTGTTATTCAGATTACCTGCACACATCATTTCCGGCATAAAGGTATATAGAAGATTATCACAGACCTCGCGTTCAAGTAGCATTACGTCTATATGTAAAATGGACGAGGCCAAGGGACCATTCTAAAATATGGAACAATTTTACTGAAAATTAAGAAATTATCCTTAGACTCACCTTATATACTGATCCCCAGCCCAGGACCGTGTAGTTTAGGCCCGCTTCGGGCTCCGCTGTGGGAAGGTTAATAATAGATACACGTGGATTATTTGCCGGAAGTTCTTCTCTTAGTTCAATCAGTGCAATATTGTTGGTATTGTACATGGTAAAGTTTGACGGCACATAAATCTGCTTAACCGGAGCATTTACCGTGACATCGGAGATATACTTAAGCCTATTTGTGGTTCCAGCCACAACAAGTAAAACTCGACTACGACGCATGATCTTGCGTTTGCTTTAAGAGAGAGTTGCAAATTAAGTGATCGAATGTTAGCTGTAGAAAGTATAGGAAACCCACTCCATGGTGCAGTGAGCCGCTGTCAGTATGAAGGAGAGCGAAATAATGGCGCCACCGCAAAAATGATTATCCCCGAAATATTTACGAGGCGTACGTGAGCGTATGGACACTACATATTTGGCTAATCCCAGAGTTTTGTCTTTGTCGAACCAAGGCGTTGACACCCGCTTGGTGCGACGATTAGATCGATAACCCGCCTCCCTGAGTGGTGCGAATAAAAATAAAAATAATATTAGAAATCCTAAGCAGTTTCGATACTCCATTAGGACTTCAACTGTTGACTGACGTGAACATGAAAGTGAGATTGATCTTATTTTTTCAAGACGAAAATTGTTAAGCATTCAGAACTTCAGAAAAAATTGGCCGAGGGGCAACTAAGGAATAATTGTGTACAAGTCATGTGTGCAATTTTTGTCAGGAGCTTAAACACTTATAACCACTCAGGTAGAACTCTTGTTAAATAATGGTCCTCCAAACCGCACCTTCTCTTTTTGGAACATCAAATTTTTTATAAACACCTGCGGGATCGGGTCAGGACGGGATTGAATTAAAATGTCGGGATCGCGACGGAATGGGTTTAATGCAAAATGGCCCCAGCAAGTTTAATAAAAACAATTTATCAAAATGTATTTTATCGAAATAATTGGATGGTCACACTAACAAAAGAAATTAAAAGGCTGCCCGCCTTTTATGAAATGAAGTGTGTTTGCATATGCTGGGCGCACTGGTACAAGAGGACTACACCGAAACAGCTGCACAAACAGCAAAAATGAACCCATTTTGATCCATTAAATGATAAGAACAGTTACACCTAATGTCATCGAAAATCTAGTTCGAAAGAAGTTGATTAACATTTAAATACATTAATATGTATATGAGGTAATTTGTATATTGTAACGAACCTCGGCTCCGACGGCGAACTAGTCCTAATGACCGCTGTCGAATCTCCATACCTAGTTCCTTTAATCTTAAGTTCCATCTCCAGCTTAAGCTGATAATTTTCCACTCTCGAACACGCGGGCTTGCCACTGATTGTTGCTTAGTTTTTTCAGTCCGACTAACTGGACGACTAATAAAGAATCTGGATTGCTAACTAATTGGCCACATTGCCTTCTTATTTGCCCGGCTTGGATTATTCTTGTACTCTGATTTGCTCAGCTTGCCTGGCGATCGGCGGAATCACATTTCCCTTCCTTTCACCTAATAAAATAATACTCCGCTCGGCACCACGGCGGAGTCCACTGGATTGGCCAAGACTCGCAGCAATATATTACACATACGATTTTTATAGCAAAACAATATATATATTTTAAAATTTTTTTCCGATTTTTTTTGTCCAAATGGGTTCAAAATAATTGTCCATTCCCTAAAACAGGGTTGCGTCTCGCTCAAAAAAATTGCCCATGTTTTAGTTCTTAATTAATTTGATGTTCAATTGAAATATGTTAAGTGTGGTATAAGTTTTGTGATTCATGATAATATTTTAATTCAAATTAAAGACATGTTACCCAAAATTAAAATGCAAATCAAATCAATCAATGTACGAACATACGTTAAGCGCCTTTTAGTAGCTTGCAAATTTTCGTGCAACTAATTTTAAAGGGGGGTGTTTTTTTTTCCTTTTTTGGGGAAAGGGAAATCTAACATCGCGATATAAGGAATCATCTCCGACCACATAAAGTATATAATTTTATGACGAGCAGATCGGTTGAGCTTTATCGTCTGCGTGTCCGTCCGTCTGTTCTACGCAAACTATTCCCTCAGTTTTAAAGCTATCGAGCTGAAATTGTGCACAGGATCTTCTTTTGACTGCACACTGCTAATATGTTGGAACTGCCCGGATCGGATGACTCCTTCTTGTACACTTAAAAAGAGAATTTCATACTTGGATGAAGAATTTTTAATGTCAGAAGTTCGATGGGAATGAAATATCCAAGTATAAGTTTTTCATGTAATTAAATCAAGTGCTAAAAGTAATCAATTCCCAGGCTGCTTATTTTTAAATAGTGCATTGTCAAAACCAAAAATGTTGGTTCTTGTATCAAGAGCACATCAGGTTCAATTGAAAGATGGTTCACCCCTGAATCAAGAGCTTCACATATTCAACAGTAAGATCGCCCATATTCGAACCAAACAACAAATTAAAATCAATTGTTTTTACTTCCTTGTTTTAATTTACTTCGTAGAAAATTTATTGTAAAACTATGTAGCTAGTTTTAGGCGGCTCAAGAAACAGAATACCACAAAGCGGCAGGAGTCTTTGTGTGAAAACTGGCAGTCCAACAGCCGTCTCTCCATGCCAGAAATGCCATAGCCATAGCATAGTGCAAAAATCGATGGTGGTGAAACTGTGAGAGCGGACTTAACTCTATTCTCTCAAATGACGGCCAGTCCAGCCGTGGTCCCTGGGGCCCGAAGTCACTCGCCGATTCAAGCCGAATGCTTGCCGATGTCAATCAACAGAGAGAGAGAGATATATTTTTGTGTGCTCTCTATTTGGCAGGGCCTGCTCAAATGTGCTTACTCTCCTCTTTCAGATTCTTTACCTCACTTCCCTCGCCTAAAAACTCTAAACTGAGAACGAATTTATCTAGATTTCAAGAGCGAATATATTTTTTAAGAGCGTTTGGACTTATATTATTCGCTCTGTTTTGTTCTGGGTGTAGTTGCCATAGGAACGATTGGATCCAAGAGCTTTGTTTTCTCGTTTTTTATACTCTGTACACAGAGGTACACAGAGTATATTAAGTTTGTTCAAAAGTATGTAACAGGCAGAAGAAAGCATCTCCGACCCTATTCTTAATCAGCATCAATAGCCGAGTCGATCTAGCCATGTCCGTCTGTCCGTCCGTCTGTCAGTCTGTCTGTCTGTCTTTCTGTCTGTCTTTCTGTCTGTCTGTCAGTATGAGCAAACAGATCTCAGAGATGGTAAGAGATAGAGGTTTGACATGTATGGGACATACGATTCCTATACTTGCAGGCAGATCGCAAATTGGAAAAAACTTCATATCTCCCACAGTTTTATAGATAGAAGATTCGTTCCTTCTGAACATATTTAGTAAAAAGTAAAGTTAAATTGGCTTGTCAAGATGACACAGCCCCAAAGGGCCAAAGCCGAGCCTCACTCAATCTCTTGGCTTGTGCGCTTCTAATTTTAGCACAAGAGAAAGGGACCTACAGTTTAACGCCGAATCCGAACGGCAGTTTGAGAAGCTTTTCATGGCTTATTACTGCAATGCTGGCGCCAACAGCAAAGAGGTGTGGCCGGGTGTAAAGTTTATTCAAAGAAAAAAACTTTTCATTAAATGTTCCGAGGCGGGATCGAACCCACGACCACATGCACAGCGGTTGCGCACACTAGCCGCTGAGCCACCCGACCACTACTGAACATATTTGAATAGAATATCACGATCATAGATGAAGAGTGAAAACTCTTAAAACTGTTCATCAGCCCCGCACCACCTCCCTTCCTCCTCAGTTTTAAGCATCCTCACAATCCAAGTCTGGACAAACGAGAGACTATAGCATATAGACGCCATAGAACGATCGGTCGAAAAACTAGTTTAGTGAGAAAACTTTTTTGTTTTTAATGGAAACGTCATATTTCTTAATTTATATAATTTCTATTTTACAAGTTTGGTCGAAATCGGATGACTATAGCATATAGCTCCCATAGGAACGATCGGTCGAAAAACTAGTTCGAGTGAGAAAAACTTTTTGTTTTTAATGAAAACGTCCTTATCATTGGCATACACTTATTTTATATATTTTTACACAATTCAACAAAGTTTGGTTTAAATCGGATGACTATAGCATATAGCTCCCATAGGATCGATCGGTCGAAAAACTAGTTCAACTTTTTGTTTTCAATGAAAGCGTCCCTTTTATTGGCATATTCTTATTTCATACATTTTAACACTTCTCTACAAAGTTTTATCAAAATCGGATGACTATAGCATATAGCTGCAGTTTGAATGATCGGTCGAAAAAAGAAGTTCTAGTGAGAAAAACTTTTTTGTTTTAAATGGGATCGCCTCCCAAATTTCGTAATTAACAGTGTATTATGCTTTTCCATGATTTCACCAAGTTTGGTCAAAATCAGACATCCCATTGAAAAGTAAGGTCCAAAAAGTAGTCTTTGTTGAAAAACTTTTTTTGTTTTCAATGGAAGCTGCAAGGTATACAAAACTTCGCGAGCCTAGTTAACTTTCCCCTTTTTATACCCTTGATTAACAAGAGCTCCATACTGACAAATACCGCCCCCCCCCTCGCATCTCCTCTATATCCCAACTGAACAATTTTACCATCGGATACTATAGCAAAGGCTTAAACGATCGGTCGAAAAACTACTATGAAAAACTTTTTTTTAATGACGCCTGGGTCTAGTGAGAAACTTTTGTTTTTTGAAAACGTCCTTATCATTGCAACCTTTTATATACTTTTACACAATTCTACAAAGTTTGGGAGAAACGATGACTTAGCATGTAGCCCCATAGGAACGATCGGTCGAAAACAGTTCAGTGAGAAAACTAGCATCGGATGACTATAGCATATTGCTACAGTAAGAAAGATCGGTCAAAAAAGGACTTCTAGTGAGAAAAACTTTTTTGTTTTCAATGGAAGCTGCAAGGGTATACAAAACCTCGGCCAAGCCGAAGTTAACTTTCCCCTATTTTTTTTAATTTAGCTTAGCTTTCTCTTTTCCCCAATTGAAAACACTTGAGTTTGCAGAAAATTAAAAATTTAATTTTGTTATATTTAAACCAACAAACCACTAACAGAGAAATCAGGTAAATGTTGCACCTTACGTCTAAACTCCGGCACCTCACAGGCATACGAGTAACCAGCCACAATATCAGTTTTCTTCCAGTTAATCCAATTGATTTGATCACTTACATCGTTACACAAAATATAGTCCCGCTTGATCTGATCTAAACTCAAATGGGGATTATTTACACCCACCAGGACGATGCCCTTCCTGGTGGAGGGTTCAATAACCACTCGGAAATATATCTTTGGTACAGGAATCAATCCATTGCCATTATGATCGTGAGCCAAATACAATTGTGTGTCCCGTCCGTCCTTATTGGGAAGTGTGGTGACACCCCATACACCGGTCCAGCACTCCACATGTTTGCCCTGCTTAGAGACCCAAGCTCTGACACCATCCTCCACACGCACCCAATTGCCGGCATTAAATGTTTGCCATTGAGGAGCCGCATTGATGAACAGGAAAGTGGCTCGTTGTTCGGGAGCAAAAACAAAATCTGCTTTGGCACCCATATGACCACGAGCCAGGAAAATATTCTTTTGCGAGTCAAAGTAGCGAGAGGAATCCATACCGAGTTCCTGGTCAATGGTCTCCTTTTGCACAGCCTGGGTATACAATTTGTCCACATTCTTGCCCGCAAAATAGCCTCCGGTGCCGAAGGTAATTCTATCCACTCCAGTGGCATAGTAATTACTACCGGGCTCTAGCTTATGATAGACATAGCGAGTCACCTCTTCGTCCTCATTGAAGCACACCTCGTATTGTTTGGCAAACCTGGAGTTGGTCAATTCGAAACCCACATTGATTAAAGTGGTACCACCATTGCAACGGGCCCCGGACTTTTTACCCACAAACGCGGGCCAAGAAGTGCATTTGATGGTTGATAGATCGTAATCTTTATCGTTGATTTTGAAGGTGGTACCACCCACACATTTTGCAGTCACTGATTTGCCAGACAATGGCGAAGCTAAGCTACTGGTGCAGGCAAACTCTATGGTTTTATCCTTTTCTAGATCCACATTACCAGTGGCAGAGAAGGGGAAAAAGTCCGAGGTGCCAGGTTTGATGAGCAAAGGTTGGGGATTCTTGAGTTCCGTACTACGGATTTTGATTGAGCAGCCAGCTGGAAAATTATTTTAGAAATTATTTTAAAACTAAAATCTCCACTTCGACTTACCAGCTCTTCCCTCAATTTCATTCAACTCAACAGGAACTTCAGGCAAATCCCATGTTAAATCTTCTAAGGGCACTATTCTAGCCTGGCTCAAGGCCACAACCAAAACACTCAGTCCAATCAATACTAGACCCTTCATGTCGCTTAACTAACCGACTTCTGAAAAACCCAAACCCTTTTAAATGGTAGCCACAAGAACTGATTAGATTTCCTTGATTGGCAGCTTGTTCCCTAAGAGTGATACTCACCGATCTCGTTACGCGTGCCGTAAAGCATTTTCAATTGGATTTTTACACTCTTATCAATTAATTAGTTTGGTCAATCATTTGCGTCACATACTTTTCGGTTTTCTTAATGAGTGGCAAAAAACTAAGCTGAGTTCATTCACGTGCCACTCACGTTTCCTTATCAAAATTCAATTTAATTTGCTATCATTTATTTATTTTGTTTTACTTATTTTTTTTTTACATCAACTCACATTTAATAATTAATTTTTAACTCTTAAGATTTTATTTATTTTTGCCGTAACTGAACTTTTTCTTACACTTACTTTAGTTTCGTATATTTACAATAATAAGGGTAAAGCTGGCTTATTGTGACATTCATTTTAATTTATTTACAAACTATTTGGTATTTCTTTTCTTATCTGAGAAAGCATTTTAAAATTATTATTTGGAAAACTTGGCGATTTGGTTTGATTTATATCTATTACTATGTATTTTCTTTTAAAGCTTTCATTGTTAGTATTGTTGGTATGTTAGACGAGTATATGATGCTTATTTAATTTGCTTTATTGTGTAAACTTAGAGCAGAAGAGAAATAAAGAGAGAAAGACTCAGAAAATGAAAGTAACTATATTGTCACTACGGTTTGTCTGCTGACAGGTATCGAAATAATATGGCCAACTTCAGGTCGTTAACCTGTTATAATTGGAGCGGCCTCACCGAATTCCTTAGTCCCTGGGGTTAAAGATTTGGTTCTACTACTTTCGTGGGTTGTCTTGCTTACAGAACGAATCATTCTTAAAGAAAACAATCAAAACAATGAAAAATGCTTAAATCAAGAATAAATATATTTCATTAAGGTCATTTCGTTCTTAAGGTTAAAATTTGTTTTTACTTTTGGTACAAATTGTTCTTAGCTTGCACAAAATTCGAACAAAGAAAACGAAAGCGGAAGTTTAAGTCGGCCCTGCCCAACTTCTATATACCCATTATTCAGTGCAAAGATCTGCACGAGTGCACCGCAACTGCAAGTGCACTGCATAAGTACTTGATATTTTCGCACTCGGATATCCCGACTACTCCAACAAAATGTATACAGTAGTATTTCTACTCGCGGCATATTTGCGTCTCGCACTTAAGTGCCGAAAACACTCACGCCACTCGCGTAGCGTATAGAAAATACTCATACAAACAGGAAACCGTAAATTTTGAGTGTGAAATTATCCACCAACAATTCAAACAACGAATTTTCTATCTATAGCTTTAACTCGAAACCACGTTTTCAAACTGGGACGTCAGAGGACCGATTGCCCGAAGGGCTTAAAATTGTCGTCGCTATCGTTCGGCCCTCCAACTTTGGATACCTTATTTTAAGTGTACTTTTTTACACTACACTACAAAAAAAAGGAAAAAAATTGTTTGTTTTCAAATGTCCGCTTTTGTCAAAAAAATTTCAATTTTTTTCGAGGGCGACGTAGCCACTTAGTTCTAAACATAACCGATTTTTCTTTTTTTCCAGATCATCCAAGGACTGGTACATGGATTTTTTATTCTATTTTCGAGGTAACTTTCTGAACGGCCCTCTATTGACAAAAAAAATTTTGATTTTCCTTCATTCATTAACTATTTAATAAAAAAACAAAAATAAAAATCTTATACTTTTTTTCAGGAATTTTTTAAAAACCATCTTTTGCACGAGTGTGTTCCCTTAAGTATTTTTTTACTCATGCTTGCCTCTTGTGTAATTTTTTTTTACTGGTGACCTTGTCTTCGGCTTTAGCTCGTTTCCTTTACATCTCGTCAAATTCACGTCACGACGTCAGCGGAACCGAATTCTGTGTGTATTGTTTTTGAAATTTTGCCTACGCCCACTGAAAAAAAAGGTATGACGAAGTTTGCAAACCCCTTAAATTTTTGCGAGCATACACTAGTCGGCATAATTATTTTGACAAACAATTTTTCATAAACAAACCATTATATCTTTGAAACAAAAATCCTAAAATTTTAAAATTTTTATCGAATACCCGTATGAAAGTAAGCTTTCAATAAATCATTAGTAGTCCACAATCTGCTGCTTGGGTTAGAAAATATTAATCGAATTACCCAAACGGAGGTTGGCATAAGTACTTTGACAAGATTTCAAAATTGATATATTCTCAGCACAGGATCTTAAAAGCTTAAAGAATGATGTATTCTAGATAAGTTTTTCATGCTGAATCTGAATCTGAGGTTAGAAACTCCATATCTCTAATAGATTTACTGAAAATTAGGCATGAAAATGCCGAAAATGGCTAATTTGGCTGTTTTGCTTGGATCCAATGTGCTAGAAAAAAATATTGTTTTTAAAAATTTTACCGGGCTATTTGCGTTTGCAAAGTCTGCGTGCGACCGCCGAAGTAACGTACGAAAGTATCGTGCGGTGTCGCTCAAAGCAGATACTTGTAAATTTGACACCCGCTTAAAACTGATACCAGTCACTGAAATAATAGTCCGATATGAGTAAGTATATGAACTGACTTCATATTTTGAGAGGAAAATCATACCCAAGAAAACAGGCACTCTTGCAGATCTCTGATTCAGTGAAAGAATGCTTGAAGACCCCAAATAACAAAATTTTACGATAAAGCGGATTTTCTTAAAACTCCGCTATTTATTATCCGATCTTTATAAAAATTTCAGATACTAAAGATATTATGAATATAAATGTGAGTTTAAAATTTGAGACCGATCTCTTAATTCTTCGTGGCCAGTATTCGATCTAAAACATACTAACACTCTTTTACGCAGTGATTGGATTTTTCTTACCTAGGTAAGGTTCAAGGTAAATCTATGTATATAAAAATCTCGTGTCACAAGTTTTGTTATCAAATTTTGTTTCGTTAGATTTGGCAGGTGTAGAACAGATTTTTAACTATAATTTGTAACCCAAAGTGAATGTTTGCAGGCTCAAGATCGAGGTTTGATTATAGTTCAATAATCAACCAGAAAATTCAACAGAGAATACATATGAACATAAACAGTAGCTGTGTAGACGGCCGTTTCGGCTGCTGCCATGGCAAAGCCTTCGTCAGTACACTTTTAGTTGCTGTACACCACCAACACCAAAACCTTTTGAGAACTCCTTTAAGGCTCCGAGTGACAGCAGTGACGCATATAAAAATACTTGATACAAGTACAAAATTCTTGGATCAAGTACGAATATTTCAATCCCAGAATACTTGATTTAAGACGAATCGCAGTGGCCGGGTGGCTCAGCGGCTAGGGTGCGCTACCGCTGTGCAAGAGGTCGTAAGTTCGATCCCGCCTCGGAACATCTAATGAAAAGTTTTTTCTTTAAATAAACTTTACACCCGGTCACCCCTGTCTGCTGTTGGCGCCAGCTTTTTAGTAATTAGCCGTGCAAAAGCTTCTCAAACTACCGTTCGGACTCGACGTTAAACTGTAAGTCCCTTTTTCTTGTGCGAAAAAAAATTAGAAGCGCACACAAGCCAAAAGATTGAGATTAGCTCCGCTTTGGCCCTTTGGGCTGGTCAAGACATATATATATTTTTTTATAACGAATCATTTAGAACGCTGGCAGCCGTTTTTTTCTGAGTGTAGGCGTACCACACCATGATTTCTGTAGAAGTTGCAGATATGAAGAAGAAGAGGAAACGGTGCTGCACCTTCTGTGTCATAGTCCCGCATTGAGTAGGAGGAGACTTAGATCAGTTGGTCAACCCTTCCTATTCAACCTCACGGAGACATCCGAGCTAGAGATCCCAGCTCTAGTTAAGTTCATTCTGACCACACAATGGTTCAAAATTGAAGATCACCCAAGGGTCTTATAGGGTTTAACATGGAGTATATAGTATCGCAACTGGACCATGTGGCCTAAGTGGGAGTGTGACTTGTAACTCTCAGCCATTGCAACCTAACCTAACCTTAACGGGTATAAAAACCGGGGAGTGTACTTTTTCTGAAAGCGAAACTTCTCAATTCAATAAAAACTCGAAATAGATTTGAGCATAAGTCGATATTGATTTAAGTTTAAAACAGGACTGACCTAAGGACACAGCAGAATGGAATTAAGTTCGAAAAGGGATTGTTTAAAAACCAATCAGTATTAATTTTAGATTAAAGAAGATAACATTTGGGTATTTTTGGGTCTTATTTAGTATCAAACTCTTTGCTTCAGGCATTATTCTTTCTAAATAATAACGGAGCTCTAAAAGTTCTTAAAACAATCTAGAATTATCAAGGCAAATTCAAATCACTTTTGAAATAAAAAACTTTGGGATTTTAAAAAAGCTATTGAATTCAAAATTTTGTACTCAAAGAAGAATTTCCTAGCTCATTGAACTTTTCAGTGTAGGTCCTGTATCTCCGACTTCGATAGTCTACCGTGTTTGAAATTACTAAAATAAAGAAAACAACGCTTGTTTTAAGCACGACCTTAACAAAACTTAACTCTCAAACTTTTGAGTAGGATTGTGCAAAAATGTGTTGAACTTTTCAATAAAAATGTCAAATCAAACCCGGTCACACTTAAAGCAGACAAGGTTGGAAACTGATTATCAATTTGTGTCTTTCTCTCTTATTTTAAATGTTTCTTGTCTTCTGTTTGGATATAGTTTTTTGTACAAATTGCTTCTTCCTTCTATACACTTTTATTTATTTTTCTTGAAGATCGCCGGTTAACCACACGAATCTTACAAAAATATCGCCAACTGTGCGTAAATCTCCACGGCCACCAATAGACCCATTATGGTTAGATTCACAGCGCAGTAGACGCGTCGCAGTGAACGTCTGCGCTGACGCTGACCACAACATTTACTAGCGAAGCGGCGCTGCGTCGTCCGCTCATATTCCAAATGCTCGCTCGCGTCAGGATCGCCGTCGTCGTCGGCGGCGACGTCGTCATCGCTGCTGTCGCTGTTGCTCTGCTCAGATTCACTCCCACTGCTGTTGGAGTCATTTGTTGCAGCTCGACATCCAAGTTTGCATGGCGGCCAATGTCAAACCGACGCCAACGACGAGCTGCTATCATAAGCCACCAACAGTGAATCGTTCTCATCGCTTCCACTGCCCGCACTTCGCTCGGACTCATTGATGACCTCCAGCTGAGTTTGTGGGCGAGCGATTTTGTATTTATTGTGCCGCTTGTTGATCAGGACACTGCGTATGTTGTTGTTGGTGCGCCTTCCTCCACGTCGTTGGCCCTTGGCACGTGGACGTGACCGAGTCTTGGATGAGCCCAGCATGCTACAATCGGCGTCATCGTTTAGCTCCTGCTGTTCCAGCTCCAGCTGCTGCTGCTGTTGCCGCTCCACCATTTCCTCATCTTCGTAGTAATCATAATAGTCATCATAGTCATAGCCCACCACATCATCGTCGGTCTCATTCCCATCTCCATATGCTGCCTCATCATCATCATCATCGTCGTCATCGTAGTCAAAGTCAAAATCAAAAATGGCACAACAACTGCTGCTGTTGTCCAGCTCCACGCTATAGCGGCGCTTGGAGCGACGTTTTGAGTAGGAATGAGACTTGCCGCTGTGCGTGCTTACACTTTTGTACATGGGTGCAAATATGGCGGTTTTGGCCTAAGGGAATAAAAAGGGAAAAGAAAGGTCAAAAAAGTAAATTTACAAATATGTATAAAAGTGAAAAAGATTTCAAAAATGTGCTTCTCACTGGAGTTGACCCTATTTTGATTTAATATGTATTGAGTGAACATAGTTGAAAAGTCCATCAGGTACCATTGAGATTAGCGAATCAATCGGCTTGGCAATGATTATTACCAACCAAAACATGAAAGAAATCTATCAGCAATTCCAATGATAAAATTTTTATTATCTTGAAACAGTCTGCATCTCAAAGGAATGACATCTTTTTAATCAAACTATACTTCATAAGTTTATTATAGCGCTTGTTAAATATAAGTTGTCATTCTCTCTGTGTAAAAAAATATTTTTTTTTTTTATTGCTAAGTGATTTTAGAACGTCAATCAGAAAATTTTAGAGAAAAATCCAGTTTGAGTTTTAGATTTATTGAAGCAAGGGTGAAATCATAAGGTAGGGGAGAGAGGGACAACTGCATCCTAGATTTAGCTTCGACGAAATTTATATTTAATTTGAACTAATGTATCCAGAAAAACTAACCCTAATTTATAAATATCCCTAGAATTAGCCTCGAAATTATAGGAACAAACCCTTAAAAATTGGCTTCAGAATTTTGAAAACAAATTTCTAGATCGTAGAAAAAAAAATATTTTTCTAAAACTAATAAAAATTGTATGTCTTAAGGTCTGTATCCAGATGTGAATTACCGAGGAAAGTAAAATTTCTATACAAATTTTGAAGCAAATATGTATTTCTGCTGTACTGCTGTCATTTTTGTATGAAGACTACTAACTTTAATTTCTCCAGAGTATAAATAATTTTTTTTGGTATTGTCCCTGCAAACTTTAGTCCAAGTCAGAGTAACCTTTACCAACTACAAAAATATATAAAGTTGAAAGACAACCACGTATGAGTAATGTCAAAAACTTTTGAGCCCGTCGCGTCCATTTAATAACAACTTTTTAAACTTTTTCTTTTCGTGTAAATAAGCCAGGTAATGGCTTGACACGGCTCCAACGAAATACAGTGTAACCAAAACAACGAGTTTGAAGCTTTTTGGCTAATTACTACAAACTTGCCAAGAAGCGTGATTTGTAAGTTTATTCAAAGAGAAAACTTTACATTAGATGTTCCGGGTGGGATCGAACCACGACCTGCACAGCGGTCGCGCACACTGCCGCTGAGACACACCCCTGCCCAAAGTAAGGGGCCACCAGTATGAAAACACCACTGCAATATACCTGTAAACAGTGAACTAAGAAGCTTAGCAATCATATTCCAAAAATATAATTGAGTTCACACTTATCACATCTTATCAATTCTTTCTCCAAAAAACTCAACATAATGAAATGTCTATCTAGCCAGAAATTGCCGTGCAACCACCTCATATTTATATCTATTTATTCATAAGTTAGACTGACGGATCTCTCAGTGAGCTCCTAATCGTTATTCAATAATTAAATCTACTTACCACTCCAGCCATTGGCCTCTCTCATCGAGTACAAACACACAAAAATTAACTTCTTTTTGGAAGCAAAAATAATGCAGATAGAAACCAGATATGACTTATCCACAGCCAGTCTGAACAGGTCTATCAAAACTCACCCAATATTTTGCTGCGCCTCTTAAAATACCACTATCAATTCCAAAATAAAAAACTACCCAGACAGATACCTTCTACCCTCCCACAGACCTTTGCCATTTCTCATAGCTTGAAGCTCCCCCGTTGCTTCACACACATCTCTACTCTCACCTTTAGAGGAACATACTCATACAGTCATTTACCAGCAGCACTATCGCTCTCTCATAAACTCTCTCCCTTTTTAAATTCCTGTGGTTTAAATCGAATTTCTTCAGTCCATCATGTACAATCATCCATTTAACCGAACCCGTTACTCCTCAATATAAACCAAATAATTGCTTTCAATCACGCCTTTACCCTTATCGTAAAAAAGTTAAGCATTACGCTCGAAGAATTGTAGTTTGTTTTTCTTAAACATAAGACTACTTTTCGGGCCTTACTTTTTCTATGGGAGCTAAACCGAAATATTGTTGTCCGATTTCGAACCAAACTTAGTGTAATTTGGAAAAGCATAACAATACTATTTTCAGACTCTACTTCTCTATTACAGCTATACTATTTAGTAGTCCCGATTTGAACCAAATTTTGTGGAATCATGGAAAAGCCATAGTAAGCTAAGAAATACGAAGTTTGGAGGCATTTCAATAGAATTTTTTTTTTTTTCCTATGGGAGCTATATGAAATAGTCATCAGGACTTTGACCAAACTTTGTAGAATTGCGTAGGAGCATATAAAACAAAAATACATGCCTTATTGGAGGACATTTCCATTGAACACAAAATGTTTTTCTAACTAAGACTATTTTTCAGACTCTACTCTTCTATGACAGCTATACTATATAGATGTCCGATTTTGACCAAATTTGGTGGAGTCATGGAAAAGCTAAACTATAGTTTGAAGGCGCTTTCCATTGAAAACCAAAAAGATTTTCTCACTAAAACTAGTTTTTCGACCCGATCGTTTCTATGACAGCTATATGCTGTAGTTTTCCGATCCGGCCGGTTCCCACAAAAGGGCAGCGTATAAGTACTAGAAGACTTTGTGCAAAGTTTGGTGAAGATAGCTTATAAACTGACGTCGGAGATGCTTACGGACAATGCAGACGAAGCGCAAATCATTCTCTGCACGTTTGCTATCGAATATAATACTTTATGTCATTTCCTTATAATACCCTCTGCATAGTTATAACGAATACCATGGAATTTAAAGAAATTACTTGGCGTTGCTAAACTATGTCTAGGCGAAGCCTAGAAGTATAAAATTGCCATTAAAAACAAAAACACACATATGATATATGAGTACAAGCTTTCACCCACCACCCTTACACACATGCATAACTGTGTAGGCTGAAGCTGTGGCTATTAATAGCAACAAGTGAATTGGAAACACAGACATTTTTCTGTCCTTACAATTCACAAGTTCAAATTCGGCCACTTCGTTAGTTTATATTGGCAATTGGTAATGGCTGTTAGTGTGGAAAGCGGTTAGCATCTCACTGACGAGTCTAGATTGGTACTAGACGAAACGTGATCATATCTGGGAAACCTTAACCTGATTGTGTCCATATGTTCATATCATTTGTTGTTGATTGCTTGAGAATTATTGAATTATAGTTTTGCCCCGACCTTGAGACGGCTAAAACTTGCACTTCTGACTAAATAGATGTTCTTTTTTGCAATCAAAAAAATTGTTCGCTCTCTCTTAGGCGATTTTTCGAAAACGGTCCCTCTAAAAAATGATTGGACTTGAAATTTGGAATCTGCGAAAGGTTTTACATATGAAATTACTGCCAAATGTCCGGGATACAAAAAATGAGTCGTGACATAAAGAGTTTCCATTTTGGCGTTTGAATTACCGAAATCGGACATCCTTGCATGAAGAATTTACTCTTTCAATTCCCGAATTGGGTTCACGGCTTGTACCTTAGCTACTACCAAATAAATGACTTTGTTGTATAGAAAATCTTACAAAATAATTCGAAATCAATCGGAATAAGAATAAGAAAATGTATTATCTGTATTTAAAAAAAACCTAATGGAGTAATATTTTTGGAAAAGTAATTCCTTGACGAAATTTTCCGGTCAATTCTCAATCTTAGGACAATTTTGACCTGTTTTGGAAATTTAATTTTCTGAGTGCTATTTCCACAATATATTTGCCTTAAAAGTTGTGAATTATTGGTTGTCGCCCTATATTATCGAGTATGATTTTGTTAACCAACATCTTTCGTTTCTCAAAGTTTAAAGTTTTCGTTAAATTTAACTTCTGATCTATTTTTAAAAACAACACTCATCCAATGTAAATTAAAACCATAAATTTTCATCAACAAGTACTCAAGGATTCTCAACTTACCTCCGGTCCACGCCATGTGATGCCTGACCTCACCAGGTTATAGAAACGCAAAACACCCCACATGGCCAGCACCTGTTTGATTTAGGATTATGAAAGAGAGAAAGAAAAGTGGAAAATTCCCACTGAGTATCATAAATTCGAATTAGCGTTCAATACACACACACACACAATCTCACCCAAACACACTCATTGCCCACTTGAACTTGCATGGGTTGCAGCTACCTCAATATAAACCATTTCAAGCTTTGTGTTAGACGCTAATGGATTTTGCTTGTAATTTAATTATTTATTACATATTTCAAATTGAAGACACTGGCAAATGGGATTTATGACCGTTGAATGATGGACAGCTGACACCAGGGATTTTTTAAGGTGATTCGCACACAGAGTGCTTTTCTAACAACCTCACTTCGTTGTCATTCCTATTTTCATTTCGTCTCGGCATTATCAATCCAAATTTTCAACAACCTTTGTCATTTTCAACTTTTAGAAGCTTCTAGTCGTATATTTTAATATTTTCACAAGACTTTTGTTTGCTTCTGTTTTAAGTACAATAAATTCAATAATGTTTCTAGTACCATTCGAAGAGCGATTTTGTGCACTGGGTAGATCCCATGAGCTCATAGCAGATGAGTGCCGAAATAAAGACGATATCTTTACCTTTTTCGAGTCGCGCCGTTGGAGTGAAATTAAAAGGTAATGTAAGAAACTGTTTGGGCTGTGAAGCTGTATGTTTCCCTCTGTTCTATTGGATATTGCTGGTTCTGAGTGCACACGGTTCGGTATGGAATTCATAAAGCCATTTTGAGTATGGTCTTTAAATTCTCCTCTCTCTCCTGTTAGATCCAAAGTGTATATGTGTTTATACGCTACTTTTTCAAGGAGGATGCCAAGGCGAGCACCATTTGGTATAATCATCGATTCATTGTGCTGCCCACGGGTGTGAAACGTCGACTACGCTATTTGAATGGATTTTTGATGATTAATTCTTGGATTTTACTCGCATATGCTGTCATGTTTGTAGGTCTTTACGTTTCTTTGAAAATAACCATAACCCACTTATTAATGCTTCCAAAGGTTTCTCCTATCCATATGGCCCCCTGGCTGGTGATCCATTTAATCATATTTATTTTACGCTTGATTGTGATTGGAATGCACGCCAGTATGGGCCGCTTTAAAGAGATTTTTACGATGGAAACTATTGTCAGCCTAGTGGTTACCACATTGTGTATTGGATTTGTGTACTTGGCCATGCAAACATTCAGCGAAGCTCTTAATCAACAGAGCTCACAGAAACTAAGGCTTTTTTTTCGGCATCTCGAAAAACTATTTAAAGAATAACTGAATTATGCGGCACACCAAAAATAAAAATTGTTAAATGGTATGTAAGCTATGATTTTATTTGAGTCCGTGATGGAGGAAAATGGGCAGATAAATTTTAGAAAAGTTTGAAAAATGCTTGCGAACTAAAATTTGACTTCCTTTTTGTAAGAATTTTGGGACGCTGAGTTCAAACATTGACTTTCAAATCTGTTTTTGTTATATTTATTTTTCTCCAGGTTATTAGTTCAGGTGTTGCGGCATTTTATATATATTATTCTATTGACATCCAATCTCACTCTCTCTTTCTCAGTAAAACAGTGTTTCGGGAACTATGTACTTACATTAATGAATGCTCTGACTATAAAAAATGCCACCTCCGCCTTGCACAAGGCATCAAATTGCTGGAATAAAAGAAGCAGAAAAATAATTCTAAAATTAATATTTTGCTATAAAATGCAGAGCATATTTAATTTGTAATTAAGTGCAGCTGTCAAAAGCAAACGAGAACTAAAGTCGCTGGCTGTAAATGTTAAAAGGCAAATTGTTCGCTAAAAGGGAGAAGATGGTGGGGGGAGAAGTTGTCATAGTTCTCTTTGTTGATTCAGGACCACTTTCTAGTGAGGCAGCAGTTTTTGCATGCAAATGAAAAGCGAAATGCTTAACGAAGGGTGGGACAGGACCGGATTGAAGCATATATTGGAATTCTTTTAAGGCCCTCTTTTGGTCTAGAGGGCTAAATTTTACATGTTTTTGAAAAATTCGTGGAAAGAAATCGGGAAGAGATTTCTTAATTCTGTTTTCTGTATTTGGTTGTACAATTCATTAAAAAAAATAAAATTTAAAAATTTGTGAATACGAGGGCTTTTCAAAAAGTTCTCGGCAGATCCAAAGGCTCTTCCAAAAAAGGTGTATCGATGGTACCCACTTTTCCGGGAGTTACAATTATCAGAAAGCAAAACGGAAGATGGGAAGTTGCTTAGTATGAATGCCTTTATCGTCCGTAGCAGAATTGTGAAAATATTGAAAAAATGGCGGCCTTTTAAAAACGAAAGATCGATTTTTGACTTTTTTTTCTCAAAGATTGAGGTAGGGACGATAGCCACGTTAATTCTGCGTCCATGTTTCATCATCAAAATCGGGTCGGTAGAACTTGAGAAAACGTGGGCACCATTTTGAAAAACGTGGTTTCGAGAAAAACGCGTTCAAAGTTTTAAGTTCCATTTTCTGGAAATCAACAAAAAGTAAACAATGGGCGTATTCAGCAGATAAATCCGATTTACGATTTCTGATTTACGATTTGTAATTGCTCATAATTCTCTGCTGAATGACAATGATTGCTAAGTTTAGGTTATTTTCTGCCTTTAGTATATTTGGTTAAAAATACATTCACACTATAAAAATATTGGCTTTAGTAGCAGAATTGACATTTGAAAATGGATGCTCGCGTTGAGAGTAAGTAAGCATTATTAATTAAAAATTTAGTGGGTTTTTAATCAATGAATAATCCTTTTAGCCGAGGATATCAAGTGGAGTTCTAGCGCTGTAAGGCTCCTCTTGGACTTATATAAGGACAACCGACAGAGCTTTCGGAACAGGAAAATAAAAAAGAAAACGATTTGGCGTAAAATTGTTGACCAAATGGAGGTAAAAGGCTTCAACATGGATAAGGTGGAGCGAAAATTTCGCAATTTGAAACATTTATTCCCTTTTTTTTTTTTGAAGCGCCGCGGCGATCCAGCACAGTGGGAGTTTTTTATTTTGAGTAATTTTGCCACCATCTAGGGGACTTTAGCAAAAGTTGAACTATTTTTGGAAGTTGATGAACTTTAACCAGCACTTTAGAAACGTGCAATTGGTTTTTACAAAACCAGCAAAAGTGGACAGAGTTTAGTTGCATCGCGGATCAGTGGGAGCAGCCAAAAGTTTTTTTCCATAACTGGCATTTTTGATCCTTTGAACAAAAATTTTTATTTGAACCAAAATTTTTTAAATTTTTTTGAAAAAGTGCCAAAAATTAAGTGTATTTTTTCATATTTCCTTTTTGGTGGAAAAACTACATAATTCTATCGTATTCTATCCAACCAGAACATACATCATTCCTGGCATTCATTCTGATCAGAATCAAAAATAAAATCTTCATTTTGCCCAAAGACCTCAATTTAAATAGTGAATAACGTATTTTTCGAGATTTGGTCAAAGAACGTAAAAACCGCTAAGCGAGACTCACTTGTAAAGCACGCAGTGATGGTCTTTGGCAATGACATTGATCACCCAAATGAAATTAACATGACTAGACTGTCTTTGAATTTCAAAACAGATTGAAAATCTAGAGAGATAAAGCCGATTTCTTACCATAAGTTGCTCGGTCACATTAAAGCCGGACATCGTGGTCTCTCATTTAGGGAATTTTTGGTGTTGTCCTAACACACTACCTAATAAAGCGAGCTGTCCGAGAAATATTGCTTTTCAGCGATCTGCAAGCTGTGGCCTACTGGGATATTCGTGGCATTACCGGTACGTGCACAAAAATGAAATATTCACCGTCCTCCCTTGGAAGCAGGAAAATAAAGGTGCGTTCCGAACATTTCACTACTCTACACAAATCTGCTAGCACGGGTTACGATATCCGATCATTATAGCTAGTTTCGAGCACCACCAAAAACTAGACACTTAGAGCTTCCAGAAGATATAACCAACTTTATCACAAGATGGATAAGGACGACAGTGTGACTCGAATTCGGAGTCGAATTAGCTTGCCAGAAAAAAAAATTGTCTTGAAGTTTGAATTGTTACCATACAAAAAAAAAAATTTAAAATTAAACCAAAGTTTTTTTTTCTAATCAATTTTCTTCAATATTAAACCTTATTTGCTGTGTTATAATTTTGAAGTAAGCTAAAGCATCGCAATAGTTACGTTTGTACTTTAAAATTTTTCCCCCCCGGTCCCCCCTTTGGGGTATCTCAAAAAATACGACTCCTACTGTGTCCCCTAATGAAAATCTTGGCGACGCTGGATGCCACCATATCTTCGTTTGTGACCGATGATGAAAACGAAGAGCAGCATCGCAAGTTACTTGGTATTGCAATAGAACAGACCATACCGTCTGGGTCCACTTCAAGTGGCGGCGAAGACTCAAGTTGTTTTAGTCAAAAGCGCGTGGCATCTGAAAATAGGAATACGCCAGGGGCTCAAATAAAAAAAGCCAAGGCCGTGACTCAACGAGCACGTTACTATCAAACTAAAGAAGTGTTGGATGTTGAAAGAGAGCGTAACGAGCATTTGCGAGGTATCAAAGAGGCAATGGAGAAATCTAACGAAATCCTAGCTCGCAGAAATGAGCTGTTTGAGCTTTATATTCAAGAATTCGCTAAGGCAAATGACAAAATAAAAATCAATAAAAAGAGTATTTAAGAAATAATGCAGTCAAATTTTTTTATTTAAACATTTTCTTAGCTTTATAGAATTTCTTTAATTGCATCTCTTTTGCGAGAAGCTTCCGATGATCTTGTAAACTCCTGCTCTGGATAAGCATATGCATCTGATTCTTGGGCGGTTTCATCTTCATCACTTGGGTCAGCTGTATCGTTCTTCATTATGATGAAATTGTGCAGCATGCAACAAGCGCTTATTATAAATGTTGCAGCTTCTGGCGATCTAGATACTTCAATCTACAAAATTTCCCTTTAAACAAAGCAAACGCCCGTTCAATAACAGACCGTACTGAAGAAAATTTTAGGTTGTATCTAATTTGTGTCCTAGTTAGATGTCCATTATCACGATATGGGGTTAACAAATTAATGGTCAAGGGGTACGCGGAATCTCCCAACAAATGCATTTGCCTTGTACCTGGGAACTGTGTCCTCGTAGAATGATTTAGAGCGAATGCGATTCCTTTTGATTTTTCGATTGCCCCAATAGCGGCTACGAATGGGTTGCACATTGACCAGATCAGCAATTATACCCATATTAAATTCATCCTCACAAAAGACCGTCCCAATTAAATTCATGTTTCCACAAATCATTTTATGCACAATTTTTGAGAGCTGTCAGTTTATTTTTAGTTTTGGGGTTAACAGTTGGCCGTGCAATCGGTAAACGGTCTCACCAATCATACATTTTTTTATGATTCCATCTCAGCAATCATGTTCGTCAAATTTATCAATCGCAATCGGCAATCACTGTATTCAGCAGGTAAAATCGGCAATCATAAATCGAAAATCGTAAATCGGATTTATCTGCTGAATACGCCCATTGATTTTTTGATGCAATATTTACATATGGTAATCAGCAATTCCAGCTCTATATACTGGTCCTTCCTCCTGCTCAAAAAAGCGTTCATTAGCGGCTCTATCGGCTTTCCGGGCAGTACGCCCCTCTTTCGATGATGACATCCGAACGTCTGCATTGAAATGCATCGCGTTTTATAGCATATTTATGTGATTGTGGGCCAATTGTGACACCCATTAGGGTCATTACATTTAAGATATAAATGAAGCCTTCGTTGAAAATGCATGAAGCAAGAAAATTAGCAATATCAACGGTGTGTGCACCGCAGAGAATGTGCTTAGGAGCAAAGGTCCACGATGAGGAATTAAGACTCATTGTCATTTTGAGTTTCTCCTCTGGTGTATCTATGCAGCAAGTCGTCGGCCGATAAAGCCTCATAAATGGGTTTTATAGCCTCCAGTACATCATTGAGTCGTGAGTATGTATGAAGAAGGGAGTCAAGTGTGCCTTCTGTAGTAGATTTCTGATACGCACACCAGCTAGATGGACCATAGATGGATTTTCATATCCTCTACGGACTCTGGATGACGACGAATCGCAAGTTCGTAATAAGTTGTGAGTTCACTTATGATCTTGTACGTTAGTTTCCCAGGACCTTTTCCACCAATTCCCTTATTGACTTTTTTCGCTTTACGCAGCCGTGTACCCATTCGCTTCTGAACATGAGCGATGCACTCTTTTTTTATGACAATAGGGAGGATTGCCGTTATATGGATCAGTGTCAAGGATGGCTTTGAATGTTTTGCTGTCGCCGATATATTTTTGGTATTTTATCCCATATTCGTTCGTTCGTTATTCGTTAGACCTGGAAAACATTTCTTTCACGGAGTCGACCTTAACTTTTCCCGCGCTCGCATCGTGACTCATGGTGCAGCTTTCCCCATGGGATTGATACCACACTTCAAACGAGTCCTCCTTGATTTCCAATTCTTGCACGCTTGGCAAAGGCCAGATTTCACTACGAAACCGATAATTTTTTTGATCGATTTCATCAGGATTTTAATATTATGCAATTCCTCTATCAAGGATTTTGGAATAAGGCCATGTTGGGTGACTTATGTTGGTTTCTCACCCAAGAGGAAAACTGTAAACACAAACGGCGGAGCAAAACGGACCATAGACATTTTTAATACCATTTGAACGGCGAAACTGAAACTGCTCATTTTTTAGGTAAATGCTAATTTCCAACAGATTTCAATCTAAATATTTTCATTTCAATATAAATATTTTAGGTTAAAAATATCGATAATATCGATATTTTCGATATTATCAAATCAAAGCAATTTCTTTAGAATAATTGGGTAATTAAGGTAATTTAGATGTCATTTGACACGTTTTAAAAACTATGTTATAACTGAGTTTAAAATCTAGGCCAAGCACCAAAAGATTACAAAATATCAAGGCGGGAAACCACTGAACTTTTAGAGAAGGTTTGCTTCGGGTTTTCAAATCCGTTGGATAGTCCAAGGTTAAGTTATCAAACCCAAGGGTTTGATTCGAAGCTTAGTTCACGGAAGACAATGGAGAAATTAGTTCACGGATTCTTAGACTGTGAAGAAATTTTGGTAAAAAAATAAGCCATGTTTAATGAAAGGGAAGCGTCCAGCTAAAAAAGCTATTAACAACATTAACCAACGCCCGAATGGACCTCATTCATTGTAAGTAGTAATAGGTAATTAAAAAACTTCTCTACCGTTACCTGGACTTTTAAATAGAAGCTAGCCTTACTTTCAATACGTGAATTTGTTTTGCCACAACTTGACTTATGCTTTTATTCTTTTCAAAACCGTAAAATGTTGAGCTTGGATATGTTTTGAAATGATAGTGCTCCGATTTAGAACAATAAAACTATTTTTTGGCCGGTCAATAAATTGTAATAGTTTTATAAATTCTAATAGAAACTGACTTAATTGATTCTTCGAACCAAACCTTTTTCCAAGCAGAGTGGGTCCGTTTTGGTTTGCTAACAATTTGGAAAGTCTGGTTCAAGGTCCGTTTTGATTGACCCAAAAGCCGAAATTGCAGCCTTGCAAAATTTGGATTAAGTGCTATGTGTTTTATTAATGGATCATATTGTTCAAATACTTCAGTTTAAAGCATCCTAACAGGTTTATCCACCCAAGGACATTTTCGAACTGAATTTTAGTTTTTCTTGCTGGTAATGAAACATAAGTAATGAGTAATATGAGTAACACTCATAAATGGTCAATGCTGTTCTAAGGCAGTTGCTTGAACAAAAATACCCAAACGCGATTTGGTAAATTTTTATCTCTAGTTTATGGTCTATAAAGACTTGATAATGGGCGCGGTCAATTTTAGTTTCATATATCGCGGTTTTTCGTTACATGTTACCATCTCTTAACTTCACATGTTATTGTTCGGTATCTCAATAAATTTAAAATCTTGGAAAGTTTTACCGTGTGGCTTTCCATGGAATTAAGTTTCTAAGTTTCACCTCTATGGGCGGGCTACTAATCACTTGTCCATTTGAGGCTTGAGTTTAGTATAAAAATCGCAGTGAACCCAGCAGTGAATTTGGGTGATCAAGAAAAACTGAGTATGAGGTAATTCTACCTGATGCCTCTTGTTTAAAAAATTGATTGGTATTCCAGCTGTATTTTAGCCCGCAAGCTTGTGTGGGTAATTTTTCTGGGTTTCTATGAGTTTTTTCTCGGAAAATGAGTTAAATTCTGAAATAATATATTAATATTCAGATATCAAATGTGACTTAAATATAAAATTTAAGCGAAATAAATCAATGGGCGTGTTCACCAGCATAAATCAATGACCAAAAATCGACTAATTTTGTTAGATTGTGCTGGTGAACGGGCGTGATGTGCAATCATGATTGCTTATTTTCGTGATTGTGTTAGATGTAAATCCATCAAAGTATTTCTTTGTTAGATTGATTTGATTTGAGATTGTTATCGATAGCAAACAGCTGACAGCAATAAACAAAGATTTAATTTTGTAAAAATTAAAACAAAATGGGCAAGGAATCGTCTTTGCTTTTCGGAGTTTGGATGTTGGCAAAACGGGAGTCCTTCTCATCAATAGGTGACCGTTTCGACATACCAAAAAGCCCTTAATGGAGTATCCAATGTTCTTAATCCAGGTGCCCACACCCACGCACACCGCGTCCCATTAACTGCGCCCTATTTGCAGCTTTAAATACATCTCGCATGTCTGCCACACCACCGACACCCGCTTGCCCAGCTCTGCCCTAAAGATGACTCGCTTCACCGAGGTGTGTATGACTTGTGCCTCCTCCGGTATGGCCTGGACCTCCTCCAGAGCGCACTCTTCACTGACTTGAACGCGCGCGAACGTAGATCACCCAGAGCCAATCCCAACCAAAGCCCCAAGAGAAGACGAAGACAACTGGGTCCTCCAAACAAATGGTTGTTGATTCTATGTTCAAAGACTTTCAATAAGGTGGTGTCGCACTAGGTCGAAATTTCGCCATATCGGCGTTTTGACGACAGTCGCATCCAATGTATTTTTTTTTCTTTTTAATATTTGTGATTGGGTCAAATAACTCGCCAATAAATGGTAGTTTTTTGGCTGCAAATTCGATAATCCCAGCAGCCAAACATTTTTTTTGTGTTAGATGATTGGCTGTGTGTGGTGAACACGCCCAATGTTCGAGTTCAAAGCTGTGTACCACGAATGGCAAACTTGTCCACGAATTTATAATAAAAAAACTTTTTTGAGTTAAATTTTTGAATATTTTTTTTGAAAATTTTAATGATTTAAAGCATTTTAACAGTCGTCATTTTCAGATTCAGCACACAAAATCGGCATATCATCAATTTTTGCTAAATTTTTTTGCTTACTTTTAAATTTCAGGAAACTTCAATAAAAAGCATTCGAAAAGCTGAATAAAAAATATCACCGAAAAATATTCGATATCCGATATATCGCCTCGGAAAAATATTCGATATCGATATATCGTATTTTTGGACAAAAATATCGATATTTCGATAAATCTATATTCTTTCCAACATCCCTAAAGTTTATGTCCCATTCACGTCGAACGTCTATCTGAGATCTGTTTGTTCATACGGACGGACAGACAGACGGACATGGCTATATCGACTCGGCTGTTAAAGCTGATCAAAAACATATATACTTTATAGGGTCGAAGATGCTTCCTTCTGGCTATTACGTACATTTGTACAAACTTAATTTACTCTGGCACAGAGTATAACAAGAAAGAAAGTTGGTCAAGCCCGACTATAATATACTCTGCACCTGTGAAGTGCTACCCATTACCGTAGCGACCAGTGCTGCCCATAATTGTTTGTTTTCCTTATAACTCGAATATCGTTCATCCGATCTTTAAAATGATAAAGAATCCCGAATATTAAATATGTCCAGAAGGTTTGAACCTTCTATCTATAAAACTGTGGGAAATATGACATTTTTTCGATATTGCGGGGGCGTGGACAAATTTGAAAATGAACTTGATCTGCCTGCAAATATAAGAAACATATGTTCCATACATGTCAAAACTCTATCTCCTACCATCTCTGAGTTCCGATTGTTCATACGGACAGACGGACGGACAGACGGACACTTTTGCACAAACTTAATATACTCTGTGTACCTCTGGTACAGAGTATAAAAATCACGAAATGCTTTTGAAAGCATAAGGAATTGATTCGAAACCATTGCAGATAAGCTCTTCTAGCAACAATTGGTGATTTTATTCTGCAATAAATCCTCAAGTCTTGGCAAAAAAAAAGAGTTTTTCTCCAAACGCATTTTCCTTCACGGTACCTGTCAAATATCCAACACCGCACAACTTTTCAAAGCAACAAAAAAATGAATATTTACCCCGGCAATTGCAATAAATTATGCATGAGGTGACAATTTTGCAAGGTTTTTTTTTGTTGGTCAGAAAACAAATAAAAACAGAACACGTTGGCAATACAAAAGCCTTACAAAAAAAAAAAAAACAAGAAAAACAAATGTCATAGACATAGACAAATAGAAAAATGGAAGGGAAAATGGCGCAGAAAATGCCAAACTCATTGCATATGTATGTGTAAACATGACAGAGCTTTGACAGTATCTGTGTCTGTGTGGGTGTATGCCGACAGCTTTGTGCCGCTTTGACTTTGTCGCTTGTTTTAAGTGCGTGTGGAGTAGACTCTTGTGTGTGTTTTTTGGCCTTTATCATAGTTTCATATTTTCCGTAAGTCTTGGTCTGCGCTTTATTCGGTTGTGAAAGGCACTTTTGTTGTGCTCGGAAGTGCATAGGGAAAAGGTTAAAAAAAAATGGACTGGTTTAACTCAGTGAGTTTTGAGAACCACAGGTTTAACAACAGATTCGTTTCACAGCATGATTTTTTTGGAGCGCATTCGTTTCAGTTTAGTGGCTTAGGTCAGAATTAGTTCAACTTTGTATTCCTATAGAAACTTATAAACATCTTTCAAATCTAAATCTAAATATACTAATTAAATCAAGTCGGAAATGCATATCCACATTGGGTCATACTGAGCTGTCAAATGCATGGCTGCAAAATGCTGCTGAGCCCAATCCCTCGAGCCGAACCATAAACTGTTACTTCTATTTGTCCAATTCTGTTTGGAAAGAGGTTCGGTACAAAAAACTACTGAAGTCCCTATAACGATCTTATATAAATTTCACCGAAAAAGAGAAAATCAAATACTATATGATCGGTGCGTTATCTAGTGAACAAAGCTTTTTAGGTTAAATTTCAAACTCGACTCGGAAAAATTAAGCATAAGTCAATTTGTAAAGTGGCAAGTCCTTAGATAAAGCTCCGTTTTTGCCACTAAATGATATCAATTACGAGAGATCCGAAAAAACTGTAGAAAACTAGTCCGAAAGCGACCACAAGTTAATCCTCTCGCGCTAATACTCTATTCACACAGGGCTCCTCATTGTCGAAGATGTCAAAAACCTGCAGCATGCATTTATATGGTTACACCAAAGGGAGCTGCGCCGCAGCTAGAATAAAGCCACTTTTGAGGAAAATGTCTTACAGGCTGTGAGTCAGGTAGTATAAATATGATATTAGCTTTTAAATTATTGAAAGCTTCCTTAAAGTACAACAATCCCTGGATTCTAAGTACTTCCTCGAATACTTAGCAAATCTTTACTTAAGGCTCTTTAGTTTTTCCTCAAAGTTACTGCTTTTTGATATATTTGAAAACATTAATTTAATATTCTAAAAAGTCACCCTAATTTGTTTAAGGCTAAGGCTAAGTGAATGTTTTGCTCACTGCAATCATTGTGGATCATTTGATTAATGGGTGCGTCAAATAGCTTGAAAAATCTAACCGATAAAGGTTAAAAATAGAGGCAAAAACGATTTAAGAATTTACTTTGAATAAAAATCTAAGGTTTGAAATCATGCCATGCCATTTGGCCAGGTACTATCTTTTAAAGCTAATCGTAACGGGTTTCGTAGCAATATAGCAATGTCCACTTTACTGTTTAATTGCTTGTTCTTAAAGAAAATAGTCAGCCTTGTTTTCAACTCCACTTTCACAACAATTTGGTGGTTTCAATCCGGTTTTTGAACCAGATTTGATCTCTAAATCACAAATCTTTTGCGGAAGTGGAATTGAGAACAAGGCTGAGTATACCACTTTTGGTGGCTTAGATTTTTGTATTTTTGCTGGCGACCACTGTCCGGACAGAACCTTCTGAAGAATTTTTGCAGCTTGAAGCCTGGGTTGAAATGATCCGATTCATCCATTTCAGGGTTACTTTTAACGCAACTTTTGATTATCAAAAATTATCCAAAACGACTTCAAAATGCCAAAAATTCACCAAACAAAGAAAAAATTAAGAATTTGGAACTTAATCCAGGGAAAACCCGTAGCATAATCTTTAAATTCAAACGGAACAAAATTTTCATTTAAAGTTAGTTTTTGAAAGGCCGATACTACTGAAATCAGGGATGCAAGCCGGGTTTGAACCGAACCGGTTTTCTGAATTTTATTTTACTGTGAAACGAAGTTTGAGCCGATCCTCTTTAGATATAAAAGGTGAATGTGAACCTGTAACAAACCATAAATTTATATAGACTTCTCTGTTATGTGTTCAGTTTTGGGCGACTTAGTCTTAAAATCAGCAGGAAAGCTTAATAAAAAATCTAGAAAAACCTTAGAGCTACTTATAAAATCCCCAACTATAATACACTCTGTTTTTTAAGATCCTCGTGTCCAAGGCTTATTAAATGATTCAGAAAACGAGAAAGTAAAGCTAATTTTGTCTGTTCCAAAGTATTCATACACTTCAAATAGATCAGTCCTTTGGTTGCTACTGGAAGAAGACATCATAAAATTACTAATTGTCTGCGTGTTTGTTCAGTTAATTGTTCGAAATGATTTGAACTTATTTATGCAAGTCCTAGTGAGACTCTTGATTAAATCTGTAAAGTTAACTCAGATGCTGTGGACATAAATCTCAAAATAATAAAATTTTTGCTGCCAAACATTATCTCGGCCATATGGAAATGACTGTAAAAACGGTCGCAAAATTTTTTGCTGGCAGGCGTTTTACGACTAGTATGCTGACAAGCAAACAGGGGGGTGGTAAAATCCACATGGGCGTCGTTGCGTTGCTTACTTCTCTGAGCATTTGCATTTTTTTGAACAGCTGAATTAAATTTATTTTGACGTTCGATAGAGCAAAAATATGTCAAAAAAGTAAAAATTTGATTGAACCGCTTTCTTGAGAAAGAAAAAGAGCTAATTATTTGGGGCCTCATCAATATAGTATTTTGATTCAGTTGCCATAGAGAGCCTCGAAGTCCAGAAAGAGCAGCAACAAATTTGTTGCTTGCACCGGCCCATGCCGATGAAGAGAAACCACAGTAATATATACTAGCTTTTATGAAATAAAAACAAATAAATTATGAAAATGTGTAACATTTATTGTTGATCTCGCACGCCAGAAGATTCGGATCGCGTCTGTACCGGAAGCTTTGTTTTGGAGCTCATTTGGAAGTTTTGAACGAACACTCTGTCACTCGAAATCATATTAGATTTTAGAATCTCTCTTAGCTTTGTCGATATATTTGTTAGCAAATTTAAATATGGCAACTGAGACAGTCTAGTATCTTCTCTTCTTTCTCTTTCTTGGATGCTCATCATCCAAGCCAATTGTGCGATAAATGAAAATTGAGTTTTGATCCAAAATCTGCAATGACAACTGCCCGCCGCCATTGGCATTCGGATCTGCCATATACTTATTTTTGTCCGTCCATTTCCGTATGAACAAACAGATCTCAGAGATGGTAAGAGATAGAGGTTTGACATGTTTGGGACATATGTTTCTTATACTTGCAGGCAGTTTTTTTATTTTGCCACCCCCCTCCCGCCCCCGCAATTTAGAAAAAACGTCAGGTCTCCGTCGTTTCGTAGACAGAAGGTTCGAAGCTTCTGGACATATTTTGATATCAAGGTTTTTTATCGATCCGCCACGGGAATGGTAAAGATCGGATGAATGGTTGTCGAGTTATAAGGCACCGGTCGCAACGGTGATGGGCATCACTTTACAGGTACAGAGTATGTTATAGTCGGGCTTGACCGCCTTTCTTGTTTTATGGTTGCGACTCGAAATCCCCATTAAATTGTTTGTAAGCCGAGAAAAATGTGATCGTACCCTTAAAAAATACCAAGTAACGCCTTATTTGGCGATCTTGGTATTTTTTGGCTATCTCAGCACACTATTTTGTTTTTACGATCCACTTTCGCAATAAATGGCTTTTTGAGCGCACAAACATTTTGGCGTTCTCCGTACCTAGCTTACGGCTGAGAACCTTTGAATAACCATTAATAAAACATTATTCAGGCGAAACCAAATAAATGAGGCAGTTGGAAAGTCTTACGCTTTGCTTAGGCAACTATCAATAAGACGGATTTGTATACCAACCAACATCAGAGTCCTGATAGCGAAGTCTTTCCAATTTAATGTCCGCTTCTCACTACAGCACATTTTTGCATTCCTGCATTCTTGTGTCGGATGCAACTTTCACGCCATACAAAAATCATAGGGGCTAGTGGTGGCAAACAAGTTGCATCCAAATTGAATGCTTTTGCATTCGTGACTTTTCGAGTAGTGACTCGACAGGGTATCGATAATTTTGCCTATCGTAAGGGAATCGTTACAAGTGCTACCACTAACAAAAACAAAAAATAGCTTTAAAAATTTTAGCGCAAAAAAAAATCGCCATCGCAAAACAAGCAGGTAAGGTTAATTATTTTTTCAGTTTAAGTGCATGACAAGATTGGGAATTTTGTAGCAACAGGAGACACCAGACTCCGTGGGACGAGGAAAAATTTGAAAATGTTCGGACCGACTCCTGTAGAGACCAAAACTGATTTAATGACCCGAAAATACAGGTATGACAACAAAAGAATCTAATAAATGTCCGAACTTCAACTATGTCTCAAAGGTTGGTGCGGGGATAATTTGGACCATTAGGCGGTAGCCCGTCCACCTGGGAGCACTTTGAAAAAGGGTCCTTCATTTGAAATGTGTCGAAGTCTATAGTGATTGACCCAGTTGCCCGTACAGGCGAGAGTATTAGAAAATTAAAAATGCTTTGTATATAACAAACGAATTTTTTGCAGGCTTCTCCCGATACACTGAAGAAGGGAATTTGGATTCGGAGAGCAACTTCAACAGCAGCAGCAATATGACTGATGCATCTGGTATTTGACGTCGAGGAGCGTAAGTTGGATGTCATGGAGCGTATGATGGAGGAGTCAGTGAAATACCACAGCCGTGTGATGGCTCACTTCGTGAAGAGGGAGGAAAGGGAGAGAGAAAATGCCAAAAATATAGAAATTAAAGAATAATAATAATTATAAGATGAAAGAAAAAGATTAAGAGAAGCTCGGCTTTGGCCCTTTTAGGCTTCTGTTTAGGACCAAATATTTTTTAAATTAAGTTTAAATGAAGAGCTTTGTGACAAAATACAAGAAAAACTGTGAAAATAAAATTCTAGAAAATTAGATTTCTCGCCTATTGACATTTTGGATAGTAAAAATATGAATTATTATTTAATTGCTAGGAAGTGTAAAAAATAATTAACTTCTTACAAATTGCTCAATTGTAAGCAAATTCAGTTGCTGATTGCCCGCTAGTGATATCCATCCCTTACAATAACATTGCCGTCTCTCTCCAAAGCTACTAATAGAATTCGGATAAAATTCCATTTTATTTGCTGCAACTTTCTTATTACAATGTCAACAAATCCCAGTCCATTGCAAGAATGCAATAATGGTGCAATGCGAACACCTTATCGCATTTTTCGATAAATCGTGATGTCGATGACAAAATCACGGCGGTGAGAACCCTAGCATAAAACTTTAGTTGTAATTCAATGTTGGGGGAAAAAATGATAAACAACTTGTGTGACTAGTGCAGTAAGATACTCGTAGGTAAATAAAACTTATAGCACTAGGATGATTAGTCATAATAAACTAAACTTATTAAAGATTATTGCTTGCATCACTTTATGCATTCCGTTTTTAGTCTATTCAAATGAATTTTTTCCTTTATTCAATTCAGTTTATTTTCCCATAAATTATTCTACTACATTGACTACAACCTCTAAGCCCTTTTATCGTTTTCATTTCCCTTTTGCCTGTTGCATTTAATTGACAAACTTCATTGTTCTATCTTTTGCACTGCATTCAACTGTCGCCAACTTCCGACCATAACCTCATATGGTACACAAAACGTTTTGTTTGGTTTTAGCATAAAAAAATCCGTACAATTTTACATATGTAACGGAAACCGGGTTGTTGGTATTTTCTAGCTATTCGTTGTCGCTGTCGTTCGTTGAGGCCTTTTGTAATTTATTTGTTTGTCTTGTGCCGCTTTGTTCATATTGATTTATGCCAAACGCCTCCCTTTTAACTATTACACATCATATCCATCCCTCCCGCTGGCAATGTGAAGCCTTTTGTGCGAGAGATTTCTGTTATCCATTATATAAATTGTTGTGCATTTTAAATATGCATTAAAAACGCTTTGCTGCATTTCCCTGGAGTAATTTCGGTTTCAACTCACCTTATTTACATGATCACGCAAAACATTTGAGTAAACCATGGCGACAGCTTCCAGGGCCATGAATGTGATATAACCAATTATCCAGGGAACAATTAGGCCGGGGTTTTCCTTTGGGTAGAAGAGAGAAAGAGAATATTGTTTAAATAAAAAATGGCAGAATTGAAGCTATTGATTTCGCTGTGGAATGTGCTGGCTGTAATTTATATCACTATGGTGGCGTGCGACTTCTGATTGGATTTTCCAACGATTTCAAAATTATTTTGCGGTCTTGGGTTGCCAAATGTCGCTGACAGTTTTTGCCACAATTTATTATTATGTATTTTCTATGAATTATATCTTATGCTGTAAAAGTTCCCACAATTCCCTTTTCTACCTAAAATGGGTTAAACACGTAGAAATTTTAAACCAACGACAACAAATTAATAGATTAAACTTTAATTATGAATAATGTGTGTCTTATTAAGAACCAATGCTCTATGCTTTATTTACTTGTTTCAGTTGAACCGCTCTCAGCTTAAAAACCAAATGGCAATTCATTTGTCCCTCATGCGGATAGACCGAAATGTGTAGCATACATTTTGGGGCAACCCGCGAACTCGTCTGAAAATTAAAAAATTCCACACAATGCTTTCACGCAAATAGCCAAACGAATTTGGGTTGTGTAATCTTTGTCATGTGTCGTCAACAGTCAGTTAGAGAGTTGCAGACCCATTTCTGTTCTGGGACCAAATTGTGTGACAAATTGTCTCCACATTCAGGGACTGTCAATGGCATTGTTCAATTTTTTTTTGTGCATTTTTGGTAGCTTG
>JAEIFV010001242.1:0-74338 GCA_018904265.1 Lordiphosa collinella
GAGTCTGAATCCACCGTCACTAAGTTAAGCTGATGTAAAGAATGATTTTTTAAGAGCTATAGGAAAGTTAAAAAAAAAAAATACACATAAAATTCAGAAAAATGCATGAAATCTTTATTTGAATCGATAGAACGGTCCATATAATTCAATGTTTGAAGATTATTTCATGCAAATGTTGACCGTGACTGCGCCTCAAATGGTCCATCCGCTTAGTCCAATGTTGGCATACTCTTTCCAACATTTCGGCTGGTATCTCACGAATAAATGCTTCAATGTTGTCTTCCAATGCGTCAATTGAAGCGGGCTTGTCTGTATAGACATGAGCTTTAACATAGCCCCACAAAAAATAGTCTAAAGGCGTTAAATCGCACGATCTAGGCGGCCAATTGTAAAATAAAATGTTCACCGAACTCGCCTCTCAATAAGTCCATTGTTGCGCATGCTGTGTGGCATGTGGCACCGTCTTGTTGAAACCACATGTCATGCAAGTCAAGCTCTTGCATTTTGGGCAAAAAAAAAAGTTGGATATCATCTCACGGTAGCGCTCACCATTCACAGTTACGTTACGACTCGCATCATCTTTGAAGAAGTACGGTCCAATGATGCCACCAGCCCATAAACCGCACCGAACTGTGACTTTTTCTGGATGCATTGGTAGCTCTTGCAATGCTTCTGGCTGATATTCACTCCAAAATCGACAATTCTGCTTATTACGTACCCATTGAGCCAAAAATGAGCTTCGTGAATGAGCTTCGTCGCTGAACACAATTTTTCGGTAAAAAGTGGATCTTCGGCCAACTTTCCAAGAGCCCATTCACCAAAAATTCTACGTTGCGGTAGGTCGTTCGGCTTGAATTCTTGCACCGGTTGTATTTTGAAAGGCTTCACACCTAATTCCTTCCGCAAAATTTTCCACGTTGTTGAGTAACAGATAACAAATTGCTGCGAGCGGCGACGAATCGACATTTGATGGTCATCATTAACACTGGCCCGATACAGCTGCGATATTTTCTTTAGTTCGCACTCTACGTAAGCGTGTTGGTGGTTTAATGTCCAACAATGTAAATTTGGTGCGAATTTAGTCACAATAGCTCGAATAGCCGCTTCGGGTCGATTAAACTGACCATAAAATGGAAGAAGCGCTCGATGAACTTTCTTAACAGAACACACATTTTGATAATAAAATTCAATAATTTGCAAGCGTTGTTCGTTTGTAAGACGATTCATGGTTAAAATATAGACCAAACTGAAGATGTTTGACAGTGAACCAAAAAACACGAAACGTGCATGAGCTGTTTAAACCAGTGTTGCCAAAAAGATAATAGCTGAAAAATCTCCCTTTACTTGGTTGTGCGCGGACCTGGATCTGGACCTGGAGGTGGAACTGAAGGTGGCCATGGAGATGGCCATGGTAGTGGCCCTGAAGGTGGACATGAAGGTGGACCTGGAGGTGGAAAATGGTCCAAAAACCGCAATATTTGCAAAATTCTTAAATTCGGTGAAACTTTGGGGATTGGTTAGAAGCTTGCCCGGGAAAGTTTCTAAGTAGAAGAAATGGGCAAAAAATGGTGCTCAAACCGCGAAATTGGAAAATTTATAGGGTTCATCCGATTGCAATGCAACTTTGAGGAATTGGTTGAAGAATTGGTGAAAAATGTCCCAAATCGTGTGTTTAAGGCCAATCCTTATTTTTGGGCCGATCTTTATCAAATTGGGTTTGTAAGCTTATACCCTTATCGGTTAAAATAGCCTTACTGACTGCTGCGTAGCGAAGCAAGCCGTGATATTTGCTAGTATATATATAAATATCCCTTACTTTTTAGGCTGTGCTTAGATTAGAAAGCCAATGAATGAATCAGTCAGGACAAACTCTTATACACATAGAAAAGAGTTAACCCTTCTTGATTCTATGACAATTCACAATGCATTTATGCTATCAACAAGAAAACTTAGTATTGCACCTTGTTGAAATTTAAGTTGCACAATATGTTTAATAATTGCCTGCCAATTCCATAATTATCACAAATATCTTTTCACTAATGCGCTATCAAAAATCAATCTTTGGGCCTTGCAGCCAATTATTGACTCAGTTCAAATATTTATTATGGTATTTAGAAGCTAATTTAAGCCGCCAGCAGAAAACCATAAAAAAATCTTGCTAATGCATTAATCGCTATTTAAGCGCTTCCAAATGAGCGCATAATTAATAAATTGCATGGCAAACCGATTAATAATTTTGATGATGTGGGGTCAAGCCTTATAAACATTCATATTTCCACAGCTTCCACAGCGAAACGGATTAAGTGCAGTGGGCTCGGTGGCACACGCCACGACAATTTATCACACACACACACACACAATAATGAGCAGCCAGACACAATTTAAATTTTTGAACCACAAATTTGTTGCAACCAATTTTACAGAGATTAAACGGAGCTTAGCCCAATGTGTCGCAACGGCAGCTGTTGTTCCCCTTTAAACAAAATAACAAAAATATATGGAAGGGATTAACATGAAATGTCAGACTGTTCATATAGCCGCTGATATAATTTAAATTGAGCATGCAGCAGGCGGCTGCGGCCCTGACAGTCATCAATCTTGGTCTCGTAGTAATCAATTTTATTAGCATTTTTTTTTTTTTGAGGGTTCTGTTCCGCCTTCAAACGCTTCAAAATGGTTGACGGACAACAAGTGTTGTAGCACATTTTCAAGTACAATCCAACCGAAAATACATCAAAAGTCAAAGCTGAAGTGCGCTCAAGTGCGGCAAGTCATCAAAGTAACGAAATGAAAAAGAAATCATGAATGAGCCAGGTTTAATGTCTATCGGTGGCCAGCATCTTCTAAATCCGACTTCAGTATGAATGACAAGCTATTTTTATTTAGTTGTTTTCAGTTTTGAAGGTCAGATCGTGTAGTGTAGGCCTAGGAAGCCATTATGGGCCTCGAAATTGATGAACTGCCAGCCACAAAATGAAAACGAAAACGCAAAGTGGCGATTAATTCGATGGCACTTCCATATTTGTAGGCATATATTTTTTATTGAAGAGGCTTGAAACTGTTTTTGTGTTTAAAACAAAAACAAAAAAAAGACACAGAAATATAAATATGTACATAATAAATTGTGAACAAATTGAGCTTTTTATGTGCGATTTTTAATGATTCGAAATAAAATTAATGACTGTAAAAGTGATTATGTATATACGATAAAAGGTGACTAATATGCTTAAGAACTATACTTAAACTTAAGTAGGAGATGGGTTGAATTATGAAAGGTGCATATATGTACAATGTACATAGTAGTAGTAATCTTTGTTTAAATTAAATTTAAAAATAGGGGAAAGTTATACCCTCGCAGTTTGTTTTTCTAAAAAAGTCTACTTTTCGGACCTTACTTTTCTATGGGAGCTATACTAAATACTATGAAAAACGGCAGCCCGCGTTGAACTGAATATTTTTATAGTTTTTCCAGTCTGGTCATAGCCACCTTTATAATCCAGATATCTTCAACCCACTCAACCTTTACCCACCAATTTCCGCCAAGAGGAGTAGATTTTTCAGAAGACTGTATGCAGTCATTGTGGAATTTTCATATAGATCTTTGAGAATGAGCTTGAGCGCGATCGGATGATAAACAAAAAACTTGCATACAACAGTTTTCCGCCCATTTTCCGACTTTGGGAGTAGATTTTCCAAAAGTTGAAAGTCGCGTTGATCATATTTTTTTATGAGTAACTTTGAAAATAAATTTGGAGCTAATCGATGCGAACTAAAATTCAACACACCCAACTTTTACCACCCAATTTCCATCAAGAGGGGGAATTATCCGAAAAATTCCCCCCAATCATTGTTGAATTTTCATGTAGATCTTTGAAAATGAGTTTGACCCCGATCCGATGAGAAGCAAAAAAGTTGCATACAACAGTTTTCCGACCGTTTTCCGACTTTGGCGGTAGATTTTCCAAAAGTTGAAAGACACTTTGATCATATTTTTTAATGAGTAATTTTGAAAAAGAATTTGGAGCTAATCGCTGGGAAGTAAAAATTCAACCCATACAACCTTTACCACCCAATTTCCACCAAGGTTGGTTTTCCGGAAAATAAGTATGCAGTCATAGTAAAATTTTATATAGATCTCTGAGAATGATTTTGAATTAATTTGCAGCCAAACGCTTGTGTCAAAAGGTTTGCCGAGTTTGCCAAGTCAAGTTTTCGACAAATTTGCATGCTGTCTGTACACAATGTGAACACTCTCTCAGCAAACTGTTTGTGGGGAAACATACAATTTTTTGCAAACCAAGCTTGCGAGTGTGAACACTAAGCCAAATTCAATGCAAACTTTCGAAGTTCCGACAAATTTATTTGCAAACTAAGTTGGCGTGCGTGTGAACACCTAGACAAATTCGGACACAAATCAGGCAAACTCAGCCATGACAGTTTGTGTAAATCAGCGATGTCCAAAATTTGAAAAGGCAGCCACGCGTGGTTGGCAAGCCAAATTCTGCCGGCGTCGCAGTGACACATATCTAGAGAGAGAGAATATGTGTATTCTATAAATCATTAGGTCCAAACTCACACAATGAAAGCGTTTGCTTGTGTGCGAAGCAGCGAAACACGAAGGCGAGGTGACGTTTTACTGTTTTAGACTGGAAAAATAAAATGCGTGCGATTCAAACATAAATCAAACTAAAATTTAGTTTGTAAAACGTTACCTTGCTTTCTGTTTTTACACAAGCAAACGCTTCATTGTGTGAGTTTGGACACCACGTTTGCCCGTTTGAACTAAGCTTAAAACCTTAATTTTAGGATTCTCTTTTTTTTAGTGTAAAACATTTTATTGGCAGATGCCCAAATCCATAAAAACATACGAGCTAGATTCTATGGGAAACCAGTACTCATGCAAGATGAAATAATTACAAGATTAAATAGAGAAGATAGAGGAATCGCTAAGGCATCAACTGCAAATGAAACTCCCCTTTGGCAAAACCAAATGGAAACTGTTTCACGCTGTATTCAGAGCAGTTCAGACCAATGTTGAAAAGGTATGGAGATGCAGCTATTTTGAAGTGGTGGATAGTCTTTTTGAAGAATTTAAAAAAAAAAATCTTCGAATGCTCCCTGGATACGCCCTATTTGTATTAAATAACTTTACATTTTGGAAATATATACTCGCCGTATTTTATTGTTTAAAAAATTGAGTTTATTTATGTTGAAGTTTAGTTTTGCTTCTAAGAATATTTGTATCGATTAATATACTATCGAAAACTATCGATAGTTATCAAATTGATAGGGTCGCCTAAGTACACTTACACTAGGGTGCACTTTTTAAGGGCAAAATTGAAATTTTTTAACATTTCCTCTAAACATTTAAAAGGCAGTGAAACTTTCAAAAATCTTGATTTGGAGGTACCAACTTCTTGGTGTCAAAGGTGCTTGAAAACTTCAAATAATTAAATCTTTTCAATAAAAATGACTAACTTAGCCTAATAAGCTTTAAGAATTGCATTATTTTTAAAAATTTTCAAGCAAGTTATGCAAATTTTATGCAGTGAATGTTTTCACCTGACATTTCGTGAACAGACAATGTAACTATACACACACTTTTCGATGTATCACAATAAAAAAAAATCGAATCCCATTTTCATTCAAGTGCAACAACCGGAAAATATGCCAAAGTTGCCTCCCAGTTGCATTTAGTTGAACAACATGCAAAAATGTATTCGTTACATATTCCACACACCATCATCACCATCAGCCATCAACTTCAAACCCTTCATTTCCAGGTGTAATTGAACCATGTTGATGTGGAAGTAGGTAGCAGTGCTGCACACATAAAAGTTACAATGTCTTAACATGGCCTGGGCGCAAGTTCAAAATCAGACACCACCTAGTCAGTCAAGGCCCTAGTTGGGGCTGGCGGCGCATGAAATTGTGTTGCATGCAACGACAACAACAACACCTCAGCTGCTTTCGTGAGAAATTCTATGATGAAATTCTCACGCATGTCTCTAGGATATGCACGAGTGAGTTCAATATAATTTCTGTGCACTATTTTTCATGAGTTTATTTTCAGTCGCTAATTCAAGTCTGGGGAAGAAGACGCTGGGCGCTGCCAGTCTTCTTGGTGGGGTGCGGGGGGAATTACAAATTGCAACAGGTTCAAAAACTAATTTGCATGCATGAATTTTGTGTTTTGCACAAAACTAAGTCGAGACACGATCGAGACAGAGTCGGAGTCAGAGTGAGAGCCAGACCTGCCAGACCCTGATCTGACAGTCACTTAGCAATCATATGCTACAGAAAACCCGTCTGGAAACTATTCCAACAGCTGCTGCTGGCCTAGCCTCAATCCAAAACGAAACCATTGTCTGCGGGGACTGAGCAATGCGGTTGGTCTTTACACTTCTGATCTCGGCAGCAGACACAGCCGACGCTTTTTCAATTGAACTTGAAGTGTCTGTCGATGTTATGAGTCTCAGACCTACCCAGATTCATACACACACCACTCGAAGATTTGTAGACATTTGTAGCCACAATGTCTATGTGGCTAGTTCATGGATTGAATGAGGTGTTTTGATTTCTGTTTTCGTCTAATCCACACGTGTTGGAGAAATATGCAGCGGAATACTCTAACTCAAAGGGTATATTCACTTGCATACTTCTTTAGCTGTTGGGACCTGAGATTTGTCTGGGAGAAATCGCTGCGTGATTGACAATTTCCTCGTTACGGGGTCACCTAGTCTGGTGGCATTTCTTTCCACCACTTTCTTTCTAATGATCAAAAAACAGCAAAATTTACAAAAAAATAATTCCTTGAGAACGCTACAAAATCGTATTATTAAAATTTTATTTTTGTTTTCATAAAAATACAATATTAATTTATAGGTGCAGTAGGTCCATGAGAAAAACGAATGTGGAGTAGTCCCCTCTTTTGGGGCCACACTTCTAGGGGTTACGTTGAGTAGGCCTCCCTCGGGAAACACGTTAAAATGCGCGCCTTGAACTTCACCTAACTGACAAAGAGTTCATAACAGATCCAAAAGGTGGGAAGTTATCCTCAATTTCGCCCTCAAATTCAAGTAAACTTTCGTCTTACTGATATGCTAAGTATAATTTCTAAATATTTATGTAAGATTTATTTAGTTTATAAATCATTTATTAATAGTAATTTGGCACGAGCAGTTAAATAAGAGGATACATTGATGTTTGTTAATGAGTTTCACAAAATAGTTTGGGTATAAAACAAGAGTTTAACTTAACAACTGAGAGTTAATTTAGACGACGATACGGATTACAACTTTAGACCGAAAACGAATTCTTTGACAACTGACAACTTGACAACTTTATTCAACGGCTGCTGCTCGCTGACGACTCACGACTACAACCGCTCGACTTCAACTACAGTCTGTATGAGTAAAAATGGTATGACCATGTTTTGATGGGCAGGCCCTTACGCCACTTAACTAAACAGCTTACTTTCCTCAGTGGATCAAGCAGAACCTGACCTGATAACCCAAAGCATTTCCAAAGCTGCCGGATGCATGCAACGGCCACATTCAACATCGTTTTCACAGCCCTGGTTTGATGTGGACTGCAAGGCAGCCCGCCAACTTTCGTTTGATTTACTTTAGGATGGAAAATACACCTGACACTAGGATCAACTATCACGAAGCAAATAGCGATTTTAAGAACCTTATCAAAATTAAGCAGCAGCAATACTATCAGCTCATGGAACTTGATATAGCCAGGGTAAATAGCAGCAAAGAGTTTTGGTCACTAGCAAGAAAGCTTAACGGGAGTTCTTCGAAAAATTCTATACTAGCGGAAGCTTCCAGTCTCGCTGAGCACTTTAAAAGGACGTTGTTTGTCAGTAACCCTCCAGCACAATTTGAATATGCTCTCTCTTACTCGTCGCTGTAAGACCTTGATGCGCGCATTTCGAGCTCAGAAGTGTGTCTGGCCATTAAGACTGCAAAACTTAACAAAGCACCAGGTATTGACCGCGCCAACGCGCCAAACAGCTTTAGGGAAAGCACTATCTTTCCGATCTTCCAGAAAGGAGACCCTACATCAGCTTCAAACTACAGGGGTATATCTTGCATAAATGCAGCCATGAAGTTGTTGGCTTCGATTTTGCTAAGAAGACTTACGGACTGGGTTACCGAACACAATTTTTTTTACCGGGTTTCATTTTGTTTTTTCCCGACCCTCCCCAACTGGGGATAGCGTGTTTGTGCTTACTGCAATTGCCAAATCCTACCTCACCTCAAAACGAAAGCTGTATATCTGTTTCATAGATTTCAAGGCAGCCTTTGCTAAAGCTAAGCCTCTTAGGAGTATCAACACGCTTAATTAATATGATTTCAAGCCTCTACGAAGAAAACACTTTCGCTGTTTAGAGTAAAGTAAGGATGCCTACTTAGCCCACTTCTGTTTTCCCTTTATGTGGACGACGTTACAACCTACCTTCCTGGAGGCGTAGACATTAATGGCACCTGCACCAAAGCATTAATGTACGCAGATGATATGGCGCTACTAGCAGAGACCCCCGAGATGCTTCAAGCCATGATAAATAAGCTCTCTGAATATTGCCAACTATGGAGTCTACAGATAAACGTGGATAAGACGAAAGTCTTGATTGTGAAAGATGGAAGAGGGCGTAGTGCAAGGTCCGACAGATGGGTTTTAAATGGCGTTGAATTGGAAACGGTACAAGCTTGAAATATCTTGGCGTGACCATCACCGGAAACTTAAGCTTCAAACCACACTCAAAAGAAAAACTGCAAGATTCTAAGAAAGCAATAAGCAGCACGTGGAACAACTTTTTCGGAAAACGACACATTTTGCCGAGCACCAAATTTAAAATGTTTAAAGCAACTGTTAGATCAGTAATGTGCAATGCATCTCAAATTTGGGGATACTGCCGATATGATGAGGTTGAGCGACTACAAAAATGTTTCATTAATCGCATTTTCCAACTACCCCGCACTACTCCAAACTATATACTCCACCTAGAAACCGGCCTGCCTTCTTTATTCTCGTACTGTATGTAAACCAACATCACTTACTTAAGGATAGTATTTTTTATTCCGTTTGTAGTGGTAAAAATTCGCTATGATGCTGTTAGAAAAATCCCAAGTTTTTTTTTTTTTTTTTTTTTTTTTTGCTAGGTAGGGGGGGAAGAATATATATTTCTTGTCACTTTTGTAATTTTTCATTTAATGTTTTTCAATTAAATGACTTCTATCTCTTGGATCAGCTCACATGTTCGACTGTGTCTTTGCTTTATATTCTTTATACTCAGTGTTTGATTGACATTTGTCGGCATTTGAACTGCTGCTCCATATAAAACTGTGTAATAAATCATGACATGAACAACGATTTATATGTCTGCTAAGGTCAAACAGTAACAGAATTCTGTGCGTTAGTTTATCTTGTATTTGCCATTCCAATTCTTGTTTTTACTAATTATGATTTATAATTTATGAACGTCAGCTTAAGTGGATTAAGATTTGCATTAATGTAGAATATAAAAGTTCATTATAAATTCAAGTTCTTACTAATAACAACATGTGTATACAAATCTCGCTCTCTTACAGACTCCGCCAATATTGATGACAGTCCAGGCGAGGCAAAGATACAAAAGGAAATCGAAACGATCGATTACATTGACAAGTGAGTACAGAAAAATCACAAATTTCATATAATTATACAATTTGGGCGTCACACACAAAAAAACTAAAAAAAAGAGGTAGAAAATTGCTGCAATTTTCAATTGCGGATTCGGTTGTTGTTGTTGTTGTGGCGGTTGACGCCCTTAAAAATAACGAATACGACCGAATAAAGTTAGACAGTTGCCCAAAAGTTGCCACCAATTACAAGTGGAATTAACTTGTAGCAATTTCAAAACCATAATTGTTTACTAATCTCAGGCTGTGTTGCAGTTGCTGTTGCCATTTTTTGTTATTTTCTTGCCATTGCAAATTGTGTATACGACACGTTGACCAATCCTCTAAATTGACAATGCCGCAAGTTGGGTGTTTACCATGACTGCAACTACTGATGTGGTAGTTTGCTTTTGGTGGTGGTGGTCTATATAACAGTTTTAAGGGCCTTCTTATAGAGTAAGCCATAAAAAAAACTCCCTCTTAAGTGTGAATTATGCAGCAAATTTTTTTAATTATTTTATTACTTGCGGTCATGAGCGCATTTAAACCATTTGTGGACTGCCAATTGAACGACAACGAAATTGGCCACAGTTGTTACCATTTATGTGGCCGTTGAACATGGGCAAGTTTTGTGCAAGCTGAAAAAAAGGATTGCACAATATTTAATTCACTTAAAACCGACACCAAAAACGGTTGGTGTGGCTGGATTTATTTTCTGCAGTTTTTTTTTGTCTTATCCAGTAACTTGTTAACTTTTTTCTTACATTTAATGGTAGTTTTGCTGTTTTTTTTTTGTCTTATGCCTGTCCAGGTTCCTATCATCGATGTTTTTGATATATAATTTCCTTATCGTTGCAACTTTTATTTTTTCTATTTTTGTGTCTATTTTTTATATGTAGCCGAGATTTATCTTCTTGAAGTTTAATGACTTTAAATAATTATGACATTCCGGTTTTTTGTTGTTGTTTGAGCAACACTTTTTTGGTTTCTGGTTGGCACTTGTTGCATTAAGTAGGGGCAAACAAGTTCACCTCAGGCCTCTTCTTGTATATAAATATTTGCAATCTTATACCCAAAGCAACGGCTTTTAATTAACTTCCCATAAGATATTAATTACACTTTGAGATGCAAAATGAAAAAGGCTAAGATGGGAGAGCTTGCGAAGGAAGTGTCTTGTTTATAAACTGCAATAAAATTCTCACAAAAATATAATGGAATATAATCATTATAGATATGATCTAATCATCACTAATGACACAATTTACTCATTAAAAATTCATTCATGACTAATTACCATTTAGTTTGGGCTTAGCCTAGCACCATGCTTAGGCTAATGGCTTTGTTAAAAGCAAGGCACACTGTTTTTTATTAGTATAGAGCTAACTTCGGTCTTAAAAGTTTTCTTAGTAGAATTTTGGTAAAATTAAACAAAATTCAAAAACGAGATTTTAGAATTCAATTGAAATGATTGTTGGCCTTAACAATTCATAACTCTGTTGTGTGGTAAGAAAACATATACCGACATTCCAATCTATGTGCTTTGCATTTTCGAAATATCAATTCAACATAGACCTAAGAGGTAACTACTAAAATCTTATCAAGTATTTAAAATGGAAAACTTGCAATGTTACTTGCAGACATTGCTGAAAAGAAAGAAGTGAATAGATAATCCCCTAGAAAAAAAAAAAGCTCAAACGTGGTTAAGTCTAGTGTTGTGAAAACCATCGATAGCACTATCGATATTATCGTTGTTGTGTTGTGAAAACCATCGATAGCACTATCAATACTATCGATAGTTCAAAATTGAGCCAATTAAGGCCTACTATCGATACTATCCGAGCAGAAAGTTGAGCATTTCTAGAAACGTTGTAAGAGCGTGCAAACTTTTAAAGAGAAGTCATAATATGCACATCATGTTTTAAAATTGGACTGCATTCAGGAAACACATGTAAACTGTAAGATAATTGTTCAATGTTTTAAGAGTAGCGATATAGCTTCTTAAAAACTAAAAGCCACGCAGAATATCATTGATTATTCTCATTATAAGCGTTTTACATACCGAACTACTTGAAGCAACAAAGAATCAAAAGAACACCCAAGAAGGTCAATTGGTATTTGGTGTTGGTCAAAACGCCGTTCATTTAATTGAAAATAAACTGGCATCCCTAAAAGGTTCTACTCCCGAACAACTGCCAACACCAACAAAAGTTTCGGAAGGATTCAACGACTCTTCCACCGATCCACTATTCAAGATCTGAGCCGTGGCAGCTCGATATCTGCACATTCCCGGTACGTCGACCGAATCGGAACGAATGTTCTGCAAGGCGGCTGAGATTGGCTTATTATTCTCAAGTATTCCAACCGACTTGGCACTTGAAATTATCCCAAAAAGAAGGAAAGAGATTGAAATCCATACCAGCATACCTAGGAAATTATTTATGGAAATGATAACATTCTGTATCACAGAAAACAGATACTTTAAATATGAGGGCAAACTATTCGTGCCTCTTGTCAAGTGTCACTCCAAGATACTTGTGGGCCAATTTGTGAGGGAGGACCTCTCCATGCAGGAACACGCCAAAGCTACTGTCTCTTCTGAGCGTATGGGTGACAGATACGCACTTTTCAGGGTTGATGGAGATGTTCCAACGATAGGCCCAATTCTTAAACCTTTTGAGATACTCTTGCAACGCGTCTGTTGCCGAGTAAACGCTATCTGTCACGCACAATGATTGCCGTGTCGTCGGCGAAGGTGGCGATTAGAAGGTCCTGCGGCTCCTCAATTGGAATGTCCAAAGCAGCAGGCATGTCTACTGTCAACAGGCTGTAGAGTGTTGGTCATAGAACGCTACCTTATGGTACTCCTGCTCGAATCCTCTTCTTCTGGGATGCAAGACCATCCTGGACAACTTTAAATGTCTTGTCGGATAGAAAAGATCTGACCATCAAGAAGATCTGAGGATTGAGCGTTCTCTTCAGCTTGGCTAGTAGGTCATCATGCCAGACGCGGTCAAATGTCTGTTGGATATCCAAGTACGCTGCCACAACGTACTCCTTGACGTGAAATCCTTTCAAAACGAAACTGACAACTCTGTGTAGCTGTTCTGGTGTGCCATGTCCCATCCGAAAGCCAAACTGGAATTTTAGGATCTCCCCTCTGGAGTTTGCAGGATTCTTCGCAGCAGTTTCCCAAATGCTGGAAGGTGGCTTATGGGTGTGTATGACTCCAGTTCATCTGGAGGCTTCTCGAGTTTGTGAAGCATTACAATATTGGCATATTTCCATGCAATGGGAAAGTAGCTGAGGAGTAGAGCTGCATTGAAGATGAGCAATAAAAACAATACCGCCTTGCGAGGGAGTAGCTTTATTGTTTTATTGTCCACTTCGTCTTCTTCGGGAGCCTTTTTGCTTTTTGACCTCCTCAAAAGTAATAGGTTTCTGACTCTTAAACTGGGTTTCGGGTTGCAGGCAAAGGCTTCAACTCAGTCCTGTGGGTGTTTAGCCCATGTTCCATCAGGATTCCTGACCGGAAATTTCGGCTGCACCTGCCTCTTGTACCTCCTAGTGAGCCTCTAGAGAGCGATCTTGGAGTCCTCATTAGGGGTGGCATGCTCAAGGAGCTTGTCAGTCGTCTCTTTCTCGATTTTGGCCAGGACTTTCCTTACCCGATTCGCAATTCTCCTGTATATTCTGTCGATCGCAGGGTCATGGGTTCTCAGGCGTTTTTTCAGTGCTATTAGTCCCTCTGCCGCCGGGGTCAGTACGAAACTTCTACGAGTTGAGTGTGTGGGAAGTGGGTTTGCTGGAGCAGCGTTGGTGGCAGCAGTTCTGATTCTGCTCATCAATGAGTCAATGGCGTCATTAACGTCTTCAGTGGACAGGATCTCCATGTTTAGGTAGAGGGAGTCACTCAACTCGTCCTGAAACCTGTGTATGTCAGACCCTGGGAGAATAATTATGTGTCTGTTTGGGGTTGTTTGAGGATTCAGGCCCACAGTTGCCAGGATGGGGAGATGGTCAGACGACAGGTCATACTCCCCGTGAACTATAGAAATCCAAGCAGCAGGTCTTACAACAAGAACATGATTATAATTAACGGCTCACCTTGGAAATGCTCCACATTATTAATACACCCCCACAAATAAGACTGAACTTCAAGACAGACACAGAAAATCTCGCTCATATTTACAGACATTTGCTCAAGCACAATAAACAGACGAATTAGTTACCAACTCCACAGCTGACAAAGCGGACGTTGTGCTTCTTGTACGTACAGATAAGTGTTTTTCTTTATATATAATCATTGTAATGTCAAAATGTATCTTGTGTTACTTTCTTACAGCCCTGAAAACGAATCCCGAAGGGGTTTGAAATATATTGAAAAAAAAACCAATGTTAATCATTTTTAGCACATAAAAGACCCTGACCTCGAGCCAGCTAAACACCACAGTAATTTATTTTTAATATTTCCCAACTTTCTTCAAGCGAATAGCGACCCATTTCGTAAATGTCAAAGTTTTTACTAAATATTAGTCGCTTTCCGAATGACCTTTGACGTTTTTAAAGTCTGGTTATGAATAGCCCAAATTCCGAACACTAGATGGACCACCCTTTAGAAATTTTGATATCAGACTTTCATTGAATCACTTTTACAAATAAAGTCTTATACATAAAGTGATATCATAAAATATAATTTACTACCAAATACTTTGCCCACACCTCTATTGCTCAATATGGAGGCTAAGAGTCATCTAAAATCCATATCATCCACAAATTAAAACATCATCAACAGGACAAGGCGTCCAATTAGAATATAATCTATTAATTTGCATTTCTGATAAATTGAACAAATTGAACTCCTACAACTTAATGAGGCAAACCTCGATTCGCTTTCTTTTGAATTTCACTTTCGGCTCCTATGAGAAACAACAAAACAAAATCAAACAAAAAACTGTATCAAAAGCCAGTTAAATCGTTAAAAACTGGCTTAATAAACGACTCTCGTATGCAAATGAAGATGGAAAGAGTCAACAAACGCACGAATCCGTGGCAATTTGTCGCCTGGCTGCCGTTTTTGCTTCTTCTCTCTGGCCAAACGCATTTAAATTAGCATACAACAAAAAAGTCGTGCGAATATTGAACAATTTTTTGTGGTAAATCGAAATTTATTACACAAAATCTCAATGTGCGAAAATAAACTTTCTCTTCAAAATTTGTGTTTGCCTTTTTTTTTTAATTGCAGATTTTGGGAAAAGATTATACGATAACAGGATTTTCACTTGAAATTAAATGTTATTAGTTTCTCGACTTCACTTTCAAGTCAAATATCAAATGGGCTGGCGCACACGGGCAGGCCGTGGCGTTTGATGAACCTATTGAGAGGGGCAAACAAACTTGTAACTGTAAACTTTGATGGTGGCATATCATTACAGGTGAAGAAACAGGTGTAACCAGTGCCCGTTTATGTTACGTGACGTTCGACGAGACTCCCAAAAGACAGACAAACAGACAGCATTGGAGTCTAACCACCAGATTATAATAACAATATAAAAGGAAGACACCAGTTAAATATTTTAAACTAAAGACTTTGAATTTTGTATTCGGCCAACTTTTTTTTGGCTGTCGGCTAAGTCAAGTTTAAATATCAAAAGGTGACTTTAAGTTGGATTTAACATAATAAAAACAACAATCAAATGACGAGCCAATAAATACAGTTTATAAATAGTTTTTTTAGCTGAGTAGCTAAAGAGCAAAGTTGGGGTGGATTATGTAAAAAAGTTAGCAGCAATGCTTTTTTTTTTACATTTTGTGAATTTCCAATGTTCTGGGAATCAAACGCTCCATGTCCTCTTAGAGTCCTCCAATCTTAGAGTATTAAACTGCTTTCTACTTTATCCGCGGTCACTGTTGGCAAGCATAGTTGAGGGGTTTGGTCGCATAATAACGTTCTATGAAGCGGAATCAATGCTCCAAAGCAGCGGAGAGCACCAAAATCCAAACAGAAGCGTGGGACAGGCGGGCTGAGTGTTGCCCATCGCTGGTCTAAAGCATTTCCTAAACAAGTCAGCAGTAGCACAGCAGTATTGTAGTATTAAAGATTCGGCCTACTCAGTGCAGCACTTTGAAGAAAGTTTACATTGAAGCATTGTTGAGTCTCACTTTGCTCCACCAAATTATGTGCTTATCAACTCATTTACCTTAAATTCCAGTTTCAAATTAACTTCATTTTCTCATTTATCTACCATTAATCACAGCTTAAAATCGAATCATGTTGAAGCTGCCTTCAAATGCAACGTTCCGGCAACCAAACAACAATGGCTTTTCATTTATGAAAATTCATCCACAAAGAAACAAGTTTGTCGCTTAAGTCTTTTGTTTTGTCATCAAAAATTCGGAAACAATAAATATTTTATAATGATAAATTAATATGGCGAACAATAGAAATGTTTTGTCTTAGAAAAAAATGATTTAAGCGCTCTAATTAAACGTTTTTATCTTTATCGGATTTTCATTGCAACACCACAAAAAACGCCCCAAATAAAAATGTAGCAAAAATCCAATCAGGTAAACAAAAAAAAAGTATAAAGCAAATATTTTATTGCTTTTTAATGCTCACTCAAATGGTTGGAAAATGGTTGGCTTGCACAATTTGTGGGCGGATACTACAGTTTTTTGCTCTCTATATTTTTTTCAGTTAGACCACCTACAAATATTATGGAGCATTAATAAATGCGGCATTTTTATGGGGTCGTAGTTTGCTAATGTATCCATTTTATGTTTTTATTTATTCTATGCACACTTTTTAGCTTTCACAATAAACAAAAAAGTTTGTAGTTGGCCTGCGGGGGCAAAATATTCAAAGTTTGCAGGAGGAAAAGGAACTGGCGGTGAAAAAATGCTCGACGTGTTGAGACCTATTGGGTACACCCAAAAAAGTAGTCATCAAAATGACACTATTTAGTCATCAGTTTGACACTATTGAGTATCAAACTCTCTTGAATACTTCAAGTATCAAGTTGATATTTTCGGAAGTATTAAAATGATATTTCGAAATAATCAAATTGATACTAACTTGTATCAGGCTGACACTATTTTGTATTAGTTTTTATACCCTTGCAGAGGGTATTATAAAATTGTGCAGATGTTTGTAACGCATAGAAGGAAGCATCTCCGACCACATAAAGTATGTATATTCTTGATCAGCATGACGAGCTGAGTTGATTTAGCCTTGTCCGTCTGTCCGTCTGTTACTATGCTATCTCCTCCGTCAGTTTTAAAACTATCCTCACCAAACTTTGCACGAAGTCTTTTGGTACAAATACGCTGCACATTTGTCGGAACCGGACAGATCGGATGACTATAGCATATAGCTGCCATAGGAACGATCGGTCCAAAAACTAGTCTTAGTGAGAAAAACTTTTTTGTTTTTAATGGAAACGCCTCCAAAGTACGTATTTCTTAGTTTACTATCCTTTTCCATGATTTCACTAAGTTTGGTCGAAATCGGATGACTATAGCATATAGCTGTCATAGGAACGATCGCTCGAAAAACTAGTTCTAGTGAGAAAAACTTTTTTGTTTTTAATGAAAACGTACTTATCATTAGCATACACTTATTTTATATACTTTAACACAATTCTACAAAGTTTGGTCGAAATCGGATGACCCTAGCATATAGCTTCCATAGGAACGATCGGTCGAAAAACTAGTACGAGTAAGGAAAACTCTTTTGTTTTTAATGAAAACGTCCTTTTTATTGGCATATTCTTATTTTATATACTTTAACACAATTCTACAAAGTTTTGTCAAAGTCGGATGACTGTAGCATATAGCTGCGGTACGAATGATCGATCGAAATATTAGTTTTAGTGAGAAAAACTTTTTATTTTAAATGAAATCGCCTCCAAGTTTCGTACATGTTAGTTTGTTATGCTTTTCCATGATTATAGCAGCTCTCATAAAAAGGTAATGTCCGAAAAGTAGCCTTGGTTAGAAAAGCGTGCTGCAATGGTATAAAAACTTCGTCCGAGTCGAAGTTAACTTTCCTCTATTTTAAAATTTAATAAACAATTTTCGTCTTTCAATTTTCAAAATTGAAATAGTAAAAAAACATTTCAAACACTTTCAAATATAACCATTGAAGTACATAAATATAAAAAGTCGGACGCCGTTCATAAGTTTCGGGATTATCTTGGATAGCGGGAGTTTATATATCGAAAGCAACTTAAGAACAGCGCTTATCCATTGGAATCTCAGCCACCAGTTCAGTCACGCAAGCTAAATTTTAGATATCCTAGTGAAGCTTAGTTGGTGCCAGTTGATTCTTAAATCGAGAATATTTTTTACAATATATTTTCAAACTTTTCTATTGTTTAATTAGTAGTGAGATTAGCTGGCTCGAGGTCTGTAAACATCTTATGCCATCTGCACTCCTTTCTAATTTACCATTAGAACATTAGAAAGGTCGCTTTATAAATTACAAACCTATATAAGAGAAGGCACGCTGTCTTGTTTTGTAAACAAAACTAACAAAAGTTTCATGTAACAACCCATATGCTGTTTGAATGCTTGCATTCAATTTAACGGGTAGTTCTAAGCTCACTAGAAAGCTTCAAGCTTGTTCACTAAAGCCCAATTTACATGACCTGATCGCTCAGCTGAGTTTTTCAAACCTGAGTGTCAAAAAACTCAGCTGATCAACTCAGTTCAGCACTAACACATGTCTAAAAAGCTCAGTTAAGTTAGTTAAAAAACCAATGTTTCATTGAGCGCTCTGCTGTGGAGTCAGTTCAATTTGAGCCGTTTCCTTAACACCCGAGCGCTCAGTTGAGTAGGCTCAGACGCATGTTTACTCGGGCAGACAGATACTCAGATACAAAACTCAGCTGAGAGATCAGGTGGTGTAAATTGGGCTTTAGAAACTTAAGCCTCATTGCACTTTGCAGTTCCCAACTGCTTAAAGCTGTGATCAGTAAACGTTCGGCAGTCATTAGCTTACGCCTGCTGAAGATTGAATGGGGACATTCATGAAACAGTACTGTATAGGCGTCCTGCTCTTTCTGGTGGATCAATGCATAAGTCTGTAAACTCTCTAGCATCACTTGTTAAGGGGTGGCTGATTGCGACAAGTTGGAATAACTGAAGAATTTTCGTATTTGCACAATCCAATCTGCAACATTCAAAGAAAGAATGCAGAATGCAGTCAAATACATTAAGAAAAGAACCAAGATGGACAAAATTAGATGTTCTAGAGCAGCGATGTTCAAGAAGAGCGAGGCTAAAGAGTGAGACTGTATTGGTGTGCGATATCAAAGCGGCACAGCCCTGCTTTGAACTGCCCTCAACGACGGCTAGGCAGCGAATGAAGGCAAAGAGAGCGCTGCTTACGCCCGACTTCGGCATGCGCTCGGCTCGTGTGCGTGTATATAGCCAATTGCGCTCGGCCCCTGGGGGCTATGGAGGAACATCGCTGTTCTAGAGGCACTAGAATTACAATTCGCATATTTCACTCCTTGTTTTTAACCCAACAATTTGTTTTCTGAAAATATTGGGCCAGTCAATCAAAGACCTATTATTATTTTGTCATGAATCCAGAGTAGAATCGCCATGGATTTGAATTGCAAAGACTCACTCACCAAGTCTGGTTCTGCAAAATAAGGATATATGCAAATTTATTGTTTTAAATATTTACATACTCTGGGACTTGAACTGTACACAATTGGAATGCCACACTCTCTGTAAAATACACACATTCCGGACATATTCCTGCGCTCTCGTCAGTGAGCTTGCAACCTTTGTTGATTTCTGTTGACTACACTAGGCAACAAGGTCCAGTATATTGAAGGTGCTAGATGATTTTTGTGTGCTGAATACAAATCTGTTTTCGGAAGTGGTCCATCACTTCTAGGTTTTTGATAATATAAGACAACTCTTCTATATTCTGGAAAAGTCTAATTTTGTAGCCTTGTGTTATAGAATTATAATCAATCTTCGACCTTGAGACGGCTAACAACCAGTTCGACTTAAATCAAAAACAGTTCGCTAAACTCCATAAACGTTTTCAGGTTTGTTTAGAGGGCTTGTGAGAACCCTTAGTACAGAAAATTCGCTGCAGAAACTTTCCAAAGTTTCTTTTTATAAACAGAGAGGCTGGCTTTATGGTTTTACCTGGCGATTTTAGATTTACTACCTATTTTGTGGTAGAAAGCATAAGTAATTTCAAAGGAGACTTGATCTGTCTACAACTACAGCTGCAACCAATGTACCCGTAATACCCCTCTTTCAGACTTCCATCAGATATAAATGTGGGCGTCGACTGGCTTTGGTTGTTTGACACATTGTTCATTGTTGATTATACAGATTGAGAGCAAAAACAGTTGACCCAAATATACTCCCTCATTCTCCTAGCCATATTAGAACACTTTTTCGGTCAACTCCCCTTGGTAAGCTTCCCCAGTTAAAATTCAATAAGCGTTTGTGGCATATATGCGAAATTAGCATACAAGTAGGAAATGCACGTGAAGCATTTTAAAAAAGCAATCATGAAATCCAACCAAAAAAGAGAAAAAACATTAGCATACATATGTAATCATAGTTAAACGAGCGGTGACTCTAGAGTGAGACGACAATAAAACATAACTATAAACTGTTGGCCAACATTGAGCTTTGCATGAAAATTAACCAACATGCAACATGAGGGGCCAGTAGTCCCCCTTTCCCTGCCGTCCGGCGTTAGTCAGTTAGTCAGTTGGGGTTACGAGATGGAAACTAACTGGCACGACAGCTGTTGGCGTTGGCCTGTCTTTCGTTTTGGGGGGAACGGACAGGACTTGGCTGGGGACTTAAAGTTCGGGAGACAAGCTGAAAAGACAGATAAACAAGTTGCTTGGTTGCCTTTTTTTTTTGTTTTGTTTTCAATTTCGTGTGTGCGAAGAGCCGTGCCAGCGTTTATATCAGTTATAAAACAAAGCAAAGTAAGAGCAAAAATTGTGTTTTAAGGAAATGGTTGAGCTAGAGGGAATTTTGTATGCCTTAAGCGTAAAACTTGGAAAATAGTTTTAGTTTTATTCTTACCTCATTTGATGACTTACAGAAACGAGGGCAGTTTGATAATAATATTAATTTTGATAGAGTTTCTAATTGATTTTGCTTTCAATTGCTCGTGCTTGCCTGCTCTATATTAAACAGATGGCAATTTAACAACCTGCCCTCGCACTTCTCAGTTCTACTCAGGAAGCCTATTCTTTTCTCTCCAACGGATTTAAGACCATAACAAAAACAGGCTTATCTCCACCGTAACCGAAATGAGTCATGGTCCCTGGAGTAAGAGCCACAAATCTTTGCAAAACTCAGCTGGGCCATAAGATAAATTGGCAACACGCGCCGCCGCGGCGGCATTCTCTTCACTCTTGGCAGTTTGCAGCTGCTGCCGCCGCTCTGCTTCCAAGTCTCGATCTGCTGAGGCCTGCGTTTCGCTAATTGTGACCGCCTCTTGAACTTTTGAAATGCTCTACCGGTTAATTGTCTTCTTACAATTGATTAGCTCTGCCGTCTGGAGGGAAAGAAGTCCTCTAATTAATTCAAATGGTTGTGGGGCAAATTAAATTGCCACTGGTTTTTCATTAGCGATGACAGCCGGCAGTAAAATGTTGGCCACATCGTGATGGCCTGAAATCATAGATGAAATGAATAGCTCAATCTGTTTTTTGTTTTTTTTTTTTTGCTACACCCAAGAGCGTAATACTGTAAATTATTTCACAATTGTACGGGGCATTGATCACTCATGATTTCTGGGAAGTTTCGTGATTCAAATTCTACGTTTACTTGCAATTATTTTTCTGAAATAATTTTTCCTCACTTTTAAGGCAACTGAATGCCAGTGTTTTCAGCAACTTCGCCCTAGTCTTCAAACCGTTTTTGCTTGCTTGTCCATCACCAAAAAATATTGCTACTTGATGTGTTAATTAAAATAATACAAAAAAAAAGCATGAAAAATATGCAAAAGCTAAAATAGTCATTAGAAACGTGTTTAAGTTGAAATGCAATATGGTAAAAAAAGAACCTTGAGTGTTTTTTTTTAACTAAAGTTGGCCTTAATGTGTATAATTTATTACTTTTTAACAAAAGATGTTGAAAGTGTTGAGTCGTTTGGTTTAAGTATACAAAATAAAATTTGCTTAGGGAAATATGAAGAAAAAATCTGTACAAATTTTCAACGCTAGCAACTAATTTGTCCAAGTTTAGTGTGTGCCTACGTATGGAGAGCCAAAGGAGCGTCTCCAGAGTAACTATATGACTTTCTTAAACTTTAGGGATCTAAAGCAAGCATATTCGACCCTAAAAATAAAATATATTTATATTCCTTATCAGAATTAACAGCCGAGTCGATATATCCACAACCAAAAAAAATAGGGGAAGTTAACTTCGGCTCGGCCGAAGTTTTGTATACCCTTGCAGTTTGTTTTTCTAAAAAAGACTACTTTTCGGACCTTACTTTTCTATGGGAGCTATACTATATAGATGTCCGATTTCGACCAAACTTAGTGCAATCATGGAAAAGCATAACAAACTGTAAATTACGAAATTTGGAGGCGATCCCAATTAAAAACAAAAAAAGTTTTTCTCACTAGAACTTCTTTTTCGACCGATCATTCGTACTGCAGCTATATGCTATAGTCATCCGATTTTGATAAAACTTTGTAGAATTGTGTAAAAGTATATAAAATAAGTATATGCCAACGTAAGGGACGTTTCCATTAAAAACAAAAAAGTTTTTCTCACAAGAACTAGTTTTTCGACCGATCGATTCTATGGCAGCTATATGCTATAGTCATCCGATTTTGACCAAACTTTATAGAGTCGTTAGGGAGCATATAAAACAAATACATGCCAATTTTGAGGACATTTTCATTGAAAACAAAAAAGTTTTTCTAACTAAGACCACTTTTCAGCCACTACTTTTCTATGACAGCTATACTATATAGATGTCCGATTTCGACCAAATTCGGTGGAATCATGGAAAAGCATAGTAACTTAAGAAATAGGAAGTTTGGAGGCGTTTAAATTGAAAACAAAAAAGTTTTTCTCACTAAAACTAGTTTTTAAACCGATCCTTCCTATGACAGCTATATGCTATAGTCATCCGATCCGGCCGGTTTCGACAAATGTGCAAATGTGTAAGGTTTGGTGAGGATAGCTTTAAAACTGACGGAGGAGATAGCATAGAAACAGACGGACAGACGGACAAATCAACTCAGCTCGTCATGCTGATCAAGAATATATATACTTTATGTGGTCGGAAATGATTCCTTCTCAGCGTTTCAAACATCCGGACAATTTTATTATAATTTATATAGTATAAAAAAGACAAATTTAATGCCTCATGGTAGAATAATATTCTGCTAGCAGTGTCTTAATTAAAGATTTGTTAGCATCGAAGTCAAAGCGCATGCTAACGGGCAAGGAGTTAAAATTATCAAGGGCTCTAGATATGGGCTCACGAAGGGAATAATTGGTTCGGCAAATTTGGTGGGAAAAGGGTTGAAAGGATCTAAAATTCCTAGTTGGTACACCAAAGCTGATCTTGCCTAACAAAAAAGGACTATCAATAGCACCTTAAACAAGGTCGTGCAGAAACATTAGTGACGCAATAGTTCTCCGATCTTTTAGTGTTGAGAGATGCAACAGGGCACACCTTCTAAATAGTATACGGTGGCAAAGGGTCTGAGAAGTTGAGCGGGAGAAGAGCAAATTTGAGAATTTTTTTGTATACCCTTTCGAGCCTCTTTATGTGAATTGCACCAGAGGGAATCCAAATAAATGAGGCATATTCCAATTTGGAACGCACAAATGCCGAATAAAGGCTCAACCTGGTATATAGGTCCATAAACTGGCAGGCATTGCGCTTAACAAAGCCAAACATGGAATAGGCTTTAAAAAATTTTACTCCCAAATCAATGGCCTCATCCCGGCTCGATAAAATTTGATTGGCGATTGAATAAGTCGCCGTAATGTTGTAGACACATTTGCTATATCTGACAGTAAAGCATTTGTTTAGATTAAGTGGAAGTAGGTTGTGTGCCTTCCCTTCCCTTATGTTAGTTAACAGAGCATTAACATTACAGAACACATTTCAACATTATGTAAGCAAATAGCGCATGCGGCGCCAATATGCCACGTTTTTTATAACTTGTATAACTCTGTCAGTTTTTATCCGATCTGTATGAAACTTTCAGAGCTTGTAGATATTGGGCACATACACTACACTGCAAAATATGTGCTTGATATAAGCCTACGTACAGGTATCACATCAATGCTAGATGCTTTGGGTTCCTTTCCTGTCGGAAACCGTTCATGAAACCTGGAAGGTTATGTACGTTTCGGGGGTAAATTGCACACTGTTTAAGCCACTCAATGCTCCTGTATTACAACCTCGATTATTAGAACCATAAGATGGTTTCTTAGCTACTCGGTATGTTCATCTGATTTTCATTAAAACCGGCGAAATTGTGCTAAAAAAATAATCGGGGGTGTCCTGGAAATCTCTAGAGATTTTGTCTTTGGTTGGTTTGCAAATCTCTCGAAAAATCCGTCGGTGTCCCAGAACTTCAAGAGATTTCATTTTCTTAGTGGGAAAGAGAATTGGTCCAATTGAGCACTTAATAATCACGCACAAAAAAATTTCCCTTATAAATTTCCCTTATTGGTTTTGAATTAAAAATGAGGTTAAAAGGAAATCTTTTAGCTGTGGCATAAGTGTTACGATTCATACTAATTTTATAACTTAAATTAAAGTCGCATTACCCAAAATTAAAACGAAAAATTTAAAATTATTTTCGCGCCAATCATAAAGCAACATTTTCCATCCCTTGGCTCGTTTGTTGTTGACAAATTTCGCATGCGGCGCTACTGAGGAGGTAGATGGCGCCACTGGTACGACGGTTTTGGCCGATATGGCAGCCCTTCGGTTGGTTTTGCGAAAAATTATTAAAAAGCAAATTTCAATATTAAAATCAAATAAATCATGTTGTTTATCTGATGCAGCCTATCCAGTAAACTAATTTAGTTTAGATTTCCAAAACTACTTTTGCTTTTCAAAATAGTTTTAGCGGTGAATTAAGCAAAATCTCTAACCAAATCACTAGAGATTTGAAACCAACCGAAAGAGATTTCTAGGACACCGAGAATTGGTTTTGGGTTGGAATTTGGTTGAAAGAGATTTCTGGGACACCGCCGAATATAAATATCTGTAAAATGTAAAATGGCTTGACACAGCCCCAAAGGCCAAAGATGAGCTCCTCTCAATCTCTTTGCTTGTGTGTTTCTAATTTTCGCGCAAGAGAAAGGGACCTACAATTTAACGCCGAATCCGAACGGCAGTTTGAAAAGCTTTTGCATGGCTAATTACTGCAAAGCTGGCGCCAACAGCAGCGAGGGGTGACCGGGTGTGTAAGTTTATTCAAAGAAAAAACTTTTCATTAGATGTTCCGAGGCGGGATCGAACCCACGCCTCATGCACAGCGGTCGCGCACACTAGCCGCTGTGCCACACCCGGGTGCAATATGAATATCTAGCAAGTTTAAAGATACTTTGAGATACTTTTTAATTTTTATTTCACTAGAAGCATGGACATTAACAGCAGAGGATAAGGCGGCAATTGGCGTGTTGGAGAGAAAAGTCCTTCGTGGGTTTTATGGACCCCTAAAAGTTGGCGACGAATTTCGCATCCAAATGAATCGGCACTAATCTTGTCAAGCGTCTTGCTGAGTGTGTCCCATTAGTTATAAAAATGATTTCAATAATTTTAATCCAAATGTTCACAATGATCAATGATAACTGATTAAGGATCAAATTGCATGTTTAAATAGCTCAACTATCTGACAGATCTAACCTATTTGTAACTTACTAAGGTAACTTACTCCACACCCCATTATCGCACCTTCAATCTCTCACGCAAAGTCACAGCGGGGCATGCCTAAAGTCTTCATCGAAAGCTCTTTAAGCTGAGTAATTTCAAAGAGGCCCCCCCAGGGCATTGACGGCCCTTACAATTTTCTCATTATGTGAAATCAATACCAGCATTTGTTGGTAATAACCACAATGATGGGAAAAAGCCAGTCAATACAGATTTATCAGCTTTGGTATCCCCATATATCAGGCAATTCAAATTGCGCCAAAACAGAGTCAAAAAGCAATTTTGCAATTGCGAAAACCAGTTAAACAAATTTCAGAGTCCAATGTGATTTATGGCCCCTGTAATTAAATGGCATCACAAAAGTTTGGCTCGTGTTGGCAAAAAAACAACAAACAACAAGAAAAACTCTTAGCTGGCAAATTTATTTTATTATTATGCTAGCAGCATGTCAACATAATTATTGTCTTGTGGTGTGTCTTTGTCTGGTGGATTTTCTCACTCGGCTGCAAAGTCATAAAGGGTTGCCAAGTTCCATTCATTTGTGTTGCGATTATTTATAGTGACAGATGCAGGGCAATGTGTTTTAGAGAGTCCCCTTCCCCCAAAACGAACACCTTGTGGAACTGTGCCTCAGCAATTTTAATGCTCAGAAACTTTTCAAAAGTATTTTTAACATATTTTGGTGGATGCTTTTAAAAACACCATTGATATTCTGGAATTGATTTATGTTTGTTGTATAGATGATATAAGGAAAAGAAGACATTTTACTTTTCACTTTTCACTTTCAAAACCCAATTAATTAGCATTATTCACAATTGCCAAACGGAAACCAATTAAGTTCTCCAACGGTCACTTTGACCACGTGCTAGCATTTATCATTCGCTTGTAAATTGCACTATAAAACACTATCTATGAGTCATCTACTTACTTATTTTTTTATGAATTGTTTGTTTCTCCTTTCGCACAGTTTTGTGTCACTTTGTCTCATAAAAGTCAACTGCAAATTGCATTCACAAGCCAGCAGCTGTCTTTTCTCCTCTTGGCAATTTGTGTTAAGAGGTTAAAATCATTTGACATCGTTGAAATATAATTACGCTGCAGTTTGCATTTTTTAGAGCAATGACTTGGAACTAGTAGAGTTTTATTTAATTATGCAACGGGTGAACTTTATCGAATTAGATAGTTATTGAATGGGTGGTGAAGCAGTAGCTTGTAGACTATCAAAACCGCTTGTTATGTCAAATGGATCGTTAAATGTTGGTGTATAATTAAGTTGTTGCTAATATTTTTCTGCTTAATAAAAGCAAACATTACTATTTAAGAGGGTGTATGGGGAAACTAATAAGCAGAGATCGCCATCGATTTTTGCACTCATGTTGCTTTGGAATTCCCAAGCAGTTATGACATTGCTGGCATGAAGAGACAGCTGTTGGACGAACAGTTCACAGGCAAAGACTGCTGCTGCTTTGCGTTGTGAGTCGGCATAAACTTGTTCTTCTATGAAATAAACTTAAGCAAAAAATATAAAACCAACTTGCAGTTTGCAGTTTTTACTGGCTCGAGGTCTTGCTATGCTATTGGCATAACTTTAAACAGAGGCACACAACACAACAAAGGAGGCATCAGGTTGATCGGACGATGTTTCATGAGGGTATCCTCAATCATCAGCGATCTTGAGCACGAAATGTCTGTCCAAACAGCAGTCTCTCCAGGCCCGCGACGGCAAAACTGTTTGGGAATTCCAAAGGCAGCTTCGCGCAAAAACACCCAAAAAGACAGCTTAAGACAGCCATTCCCTTCTTTTTAGTGTGTGGCCTCCGTTTTGGACTTTGGACTCAATGGGCAACCAACAACATAAATTGTTGTTTAATTGGAATATGGGCACCCTTGCGTTTGAATCTGTGGAGCTCTTGATTCAAGAGAGAACGATCTTACACTTGAACCTGAGGAGCTCATGATACAATAACGAACATTCTTAGCTTTTGACAATGCACTGAGCTCTTAATTCAACAATGAGCAATCTTGGATTTGAGTACATTTAGCACTTGATTCAAGAATTTTTCTACTTGATTTGAGAATGTTTTGTGCTAGGTTCAAGTAATGAAGCTCTTGGATCAAAACTTTATATTTGGATCAAGAATTTCGCTCTCTTCGATCAAGAATTTTCATTCTTATCGAACTTCTGACATCAAAAATTATTGATCCAAGTATGAAAATCTTCACTTTTTTCTCTGAGTGTAGCTACCCATAAGAACTTTTTCGACAAGACTGAATAATCATACACCTACTCATTCCACATTGCCCCTGGCGCCCGGGTGCGTTATTTTACTCCTAAAAGCCACTGATAAGTAGTAAATACCGCCCGCGGGCGGTAAATCCCGCAAGGCGTGATTTCCCCGGGGGTGTTATTTCAACTTGAGTTATTTCATGCCCCCAAAATTTTATGCTTGTAACACGACATCGTCAAAGATGTTGCTAGCCGTCTCAAGGTCGAGAAGTAATTTTAATTCAATAATCATCTGAAATCAACAACAAAGATTTGAAACATATGGACACAGCAGACCGGCATCTTAGCACATACGACCATTTACCACTCGCGCGACTATGTCGCAAGACTCAGTTATAAAGGAACTTTCTAAATGTGTCGTTTTCGTTCTTAAGCTTGCTTAGGCTAGGCTCAGGGCAGTCGAAGGTTCGTCGCAACAAATTTGTTGTCTGCCCTTGGTAACAATAATAACACTTGGTTTACTTAGTATTCAGTGCTCGCATATATTCTCCAATATGAATCCTTAATATTATAAATCCTTAATATTAACAATGAGGGTTTCTTATATTAATCCCTAACTGCTATCCAGCCGTGTAAGCGAAGGCTACTTGCAACTACCACTTCTTCCCTCAGGCTCTTTCTCAGGCCTTACAATATTTCTAACCTTCAGCCTTCTGCAACTTCGGCGGCTAGGATATAACGCCTGGCTTCGTCGAGGCTAACGCTCTGACACCCCGGCTCTCCGTTTTCGCTCACAGACCACTCCGGTCTGGGGTTTTCGTTGACTGGGGCTTACGCCGCACCATGTAGAGACAAGCGCTCGTACTCGTCGGCTCACCGCACTCGCACAACTCAATCTCACCCACTCGCGTCCGTCTAGGCTACACTAAAACTTCCGTCGGCTCGGGGAACGCCTTGGCACGTCGAGAATCTTCTCAAACTCGCCGGCTTACCTTTTTCGCACGACTCTTCAACTTACTTTGGGCCTTTCAACCTCTCTAGTCCTTGAACGATTTCTTCTTGTTTCCTTGATCCTACACACACTTCTTTATTCGTTGATCAACTCGTACACTCTCGACGCGCACTCGCAGCAACTCTCCCTAAGACATTGACTCCATGCTGGTCGCTCCTTGGCCCTTTTATAGCCCTCCAGTGTGACTGATTCGCTGCTCTCGTGCTGCCTAGAAAGACAAATCGTACACTTGCAGCTGTCTAGAAATTTGGATACCGTTCAACCTGGCGTTTCTTGCTGTACTCCATCAGCTACGTTATTATCTGGGAGCGCAGAAATGCCTCTCCATTGACTTTCCACGCACCGCTACTTAGCAGCACTGCTCACTCGTTGCCTAGCAACAAACAGTCCAATCGTCTTCTCGAACATTCGTCCGCCGTCGACAACCAAATTGCGTTCTCGGACTCGTAAATAACGGATCCTTTAGCTTGGCTCAGCTGCCTACGCTAGTTGTCGACGACGGCATTGGTCCATACGCAGACTTCGTCGTCTGTGCTGCCGCCTTCTCTGCCACGGCTCTCCGGTGAATTCGCCTTATTTCCCCTTTCTTACCCGTTTCACCCGTTTCAACCGTCTTAGAAAACCTACAAGTCACGTGAGGAAATGAAAAATATAACTTTTATGTACTGATTTTGAGCTACATTTTGCATTTAGAATTTCCTCACGCGCATGAACGTTAATGTAGAAAACCTAAATTTACGTGTGGTATTCAGATTGTTCAATGAAAATTGTAGAATTACCTTTGAAAAAAAACGCTGATTTTGTCTTGTCATGTACCCTTTGCATTTGTCCACGCAGCATTTAACTTTTCTACATGCCTCGTTTACTTTTTTATTTCTACATGTTCGTGTGGTTTTTCTACATGCCGCGTGTAACTTTCTGTTTTCTATATTTTTCGTGTGAAGTTTAGCAGGGTGAACTACGTTTCGCTTAGGATTGTCGTTTCTACACGTGGCGTGTAGATAATTTTGTTATCTCTGTGTACATTCGGCGTGCTAGTCTGAGATTCAGACGCTTTCAAGGCAGCCAATTAAAAATATTGGCACATTTGTTTAATTGAAATACAACAAAAATACCAAACAAAAAGGAAACCCACTTATGAAAACTACCCGAGAATTTGCTTATCGCATTTATATTAATCAGAAGAAGATATTCCAAACATTCCTGTCTATTGGAAGCAGCTCCATAAAATTGTAGCTATATCGATCAGGAAAGTAAGTAAAGTAAAATGGCTTTACACAGCCCCAAAGGGCTATAAGCCGAACCTCTCTCAATCTCTTGGCTTGTGCGCTTCTAATTTTCGCACAAGGGCCTCAGTAACGCCGATCCGAACGGCATTTGAGAAGCTTTTCATGGCTAATTACTCAAGCTGGCGCCAACGCGAGAGGGTGACCGGGTGTAAAGTTTATTCAGAAAAACTTCTTATGTTCGAGGCGGGTCGAACCACGACCTCTGAAGAGGTCGCGCACACTAGCCGCTGAGACACCCGGCTCACAGCTTGTCAAAGCTTTATGGATCGCTTTTCTATTTTCCGTCTATTGTTGATCAAATTCATTGATTCGCTTAAAATTAATAAATAGTTTTCGAGATTGCCAGTAATAGTTATAGTCAATTAGTTTGCAGTCTCTTTAACTTGTTGCTTGTCTGTGGATCATTTGGCGCATGTTTATAAGGCATCCATCTCAGCTCTGCAGTATTTTTAGAATTCATCACTGATCAAATGTTGATTGCGCCCATTCATAGATTTTGAAAGAAGGTTTAATTTTGGGTTTCTTTGACAATTTAATTAATTTAATCATTTTTGATTCGAAATTGATTTCAAAAAGTTAATATTTTCAATTAAGAAATCGTTCAGTTGACTTTCGGAAATCTTAAAGATTTCTCCCCTTCACATTTCATTAATTAATTTTATGCTATCCGTATCACAAATGTACATCGTCTATGCGCACATGAATATCCCCAATGGGCCGACCGGACGCCTGCATTGGTTAATCAAGTCGGAGACTTGGCAATTGGCCTTAACTCCGCACACGCCCGTTTAGAACAGATTTAATTGCAGTTGTGCGCCGGCATTGCTGCAAACATGCAATTGTTATCAAATATCAGAGTCACCCTCTTCTTCCCTTTCGTCTTACCCCATTGCATGAGTAAATGGCTTGGAAACTCGAAATGCGGGTTAATCCACACCCAAAAGTCTAAGCTGTTAATTAACAAGTGTAATTGATAATGCAACTTGAAATGGTATAAAAGGAGAGACCATTCCCAGACCCAATGGGATGTCAATAAACCGCCTCACAATGTGTGACACACATTCAGCCTTCACATCGGAGGAAAATGGGAAAATAAATGCGTGACAAGTGAAAAATCTTGGTGTGTCTCTTCTTGCCCTGGAGAAGTGTTTATTTTTATACGACAATTTCATGCTGTGCGAGAGGAAGCGCAAAGAGAGAGAGACAGAGAGATGGAGGAAAAAGACAAATTTCTAAACGCTTGGCATTTATTTCGCATGACAGACAACCACTTGTCCACCTAGTTATCCAGTGAAAAACTTTTTCGTCCATTTATTTCAGCAATTTAGAGCCAAACAATTTTTGTTCTTATTTCTCTCCCTCGAGTCTGTCGCGCATGTCGTCTGCGCGTCTCCCACAGAACGAAGGGAGGGTCGCTCTGCCCCCAGCTACACGAAATTCTGTTGCTCTATCCGAAAATCAGTTTGAAAATGGCTCGCGGTCAACACACAGGCATAGTGTGAGACTTTTCCGGGATATCGGGTCTATTTTTGTTCGTGTGTGGTTTTTTGTTTTCATTAATGAAATGCCAAATTCGCATAATTTCGAAAATGTTGACCAAATAATTATTTATAACCTTAAACTACAGTGAATAATATAGAAAAAAGTCAACAAAAAGCCAAAAATGTTAAATGAAGTACAAAAAAATGAATCATAATTATCCATAATATTCATTGAAATGGAATATTCGTATCTAAAAAAAGTGTCATAAAACTGAGTGAAACATTTGAATGAATATTTTGTGCTCTTGAATATAGAACCTAGGGATTTGCTGGTGTAAGAAGAAAATGTGGAACTTTTAAAACAAAATTAGGGGGTTTTTACTAGCCCTGATAAACTGATAAATTATAAATTTAACAACCCCTGATATACTCGTAATAATACATTCAAAATATGCGCTTATCCTTTCGAGGGGTAACGCTAAGCTAAGAGTTTTTCCATTTTATCGAATAACTTCGTTGATGTACTCCATCTGTTGTTGTCTGTTGATGTCTGCTAATTTTAGCTCAAACAGAATCGAGTGTTATTCGTATTCGTATTATTAAATATTGTGCCTGTTTGTAATACAAAATACATAAAAATTGACCCAGCAGATTGATGAGACATTTGATTACCTGTACATGTCTGGGACTTTTGGATGCTGAAATAACTACAGTAACTACTGCTAAGCACATGAAGGGTTTTCCATTCTTTTGTAACGTCATCGAAAATTGTATTAAATGACTATATAGGCATTCTTGGCTACCATTTAGTTACTCTAACTTATGAGTCCAAACTTGGAAAGATAAAATGAAAGCAATGTCAAATTTGAATATTAAATACGATAACAAATACCCTGCGCGTCATCAGATTATCGCCCTTCTTTACATATTTCTTTAATCTTTAGTATTATCTAAGCCACTCAAGAAATAGTCTAACAATTTTTATTCATTGAACACTTAACAGTTCTCCTGAAAATAAAACAATGGCTACTGTAAGCTTCAAGTTAACATGTTACTTAATGTCGAGTGCCCCGTCTGCCCTACGATTAACTTGCTGCCGAATGCATACATTCACTCACACCCACAGTTTTTTCCTCGATTTTTAAAGACGATCTATGCGAATTTTATGCTTCCCTTAGTAAGGCTCCCTTGTCTGCTTGAAAACCAGTGAAAACCAGTTTTTCCCACAGTACTTCTTGCTTCAAAGAAAACTGAAAGTCGTTTTTCTATGTCTGCCAGTTTTTTCAGCAATTCTATGCAAGAACCCAGCGGCGCAAATTCGCATTACGGAATCGAGAACCTCCCTAAAACTTCGCAGACTGGGTGCCAGATAGACACGATTACAACCTAGATTACTTTAACGTTAGCATGGCCGCTTTGTGGACTGCCTGCTTTCGAAACCTCATTACCAGTAATCGAAAAAGTGGGCGATAGCCGAAAGCTTTTCTGAGCTCCATTACAACTGCACATACTGATGTAAGAATTGTAATCGACGGTGTGGATGGTCCGGCCACTAAACGACACACAATTTTTAAATCGTATGCGCTGTTGTAATGCAGATGCTTTACGACCCAATGTACTATTGAGTATTAGGTATATAGGTTGGTAATGCGTTTGCTATACAGCTCCTTAAGCAAACGTAAATGAAGTAGTAATGTGCTTGCAGCACTGCTCTATATTCTGTAATTGAAGAAGTGTATAGAGTTGTAATCAATGAACCAAAATTAAAGAGCTCCTTCTGCCAGAAATTAATTTAAGTTACTGCTACTGAGATGTACGTCCGCACACGCCAAAAGTCAAATGAACGATTATTTGAAAACAAAAATAGGGGAAGTTTTGTATATCCTTGCAGTTTGTTTTTCTAAATAAGACTACTTTTCGTTCCTTACTTTTCTATGGGAGCTATACTATATAGATGTCCGATTTCGACCAAACTTAGTGCAATCATGGAAAAGCATATCAAACTGTTAATTACGAAATTTGGAGACGATCCCAATTAAAACAAAAATAATTTTTTCACTAGAACTTCTTTTTTCGATCGATCATTCATACTGCAGCTATATGCTATAGTCATCCGATTTTGACAAAACTTTGTAGAATCGTGTAAAAGTATATAAAATAAATATATGCCAACGTAAGGGACGTTCCCATTAAAAACAACAAAGTTTTTCTCGCAAGAACTAGTTTTTCGACCGATCGTTCCTATGGCAGCTTTATGCTATAGTCATCCGATTTTGACCAAACTTTGTACAATTGTGTGCGAGCATAAAAACCATACAGCCAATTTTAGGACTTTCCGTTGAAAAAAAACTATTTTTTTCTTTGGAATCATGGAATAGCATAGTAAGCTAAGAAATACGAAGTTTGGAGGCGTTTCAATTGAAAACAAAAAAGTTTTTCTCACTAAAACTAGTTTTTCGACCGATCGTTCTTTTGATAGCTATATGCTATAGTCATCCGATCCTGCCGGTTCCGACAAATGTGCAGCGTATTTGTAACAAAACACTTCGTGCAAATTTAATAGCTTTAAACTACGGGAGATACCATAGAAACAGAACCAACGAAAAAACAGACAGACGGACGGACAGACGGACAGGGTTAAATCAACTCAGCTCGTCGTGCTGATCAAGAATATATATACTTTATGTGGTCGGAGATGCTTCCTTCAATGCGTTACAAACATCCGCACAATTTTATAATACCCTCTGCAAGGGTATAAAAATCGTGATAAACGTTCAGAATTACTTATAAAGTCCCCAATAGCCTCTGCCTTTTTAAGATCTTCGACTTCAAAGCTTTCAAATGATTCACAAAACAAATTTAACTTACATTGTAATATTTTTTAAATTACGGAACGAAATTGAACTTAACAGTAAATTATATTTTGGATATTCCCATGTAATATACAAATCGCGTCCGATTGAGAGGAGCTCGGCTTTGGTCCTTTAAAGCTGGCAAGCCATAAAAAAAAGCGTCACGCTGTCTTACATATATTGTGGTGTTGTTTTTCAAGGGCTTTAAGGTGGTCATTTAGGGGGAGTTGGAGTACTTAGTATTGAGTACTACGAATTGAGTACTGAGTATGGAGTATAGAGTATCGAGTACTTAGTATTCAATACAGAGTATCAAATACAGAGTATCGAGTAATTGGTATAGAGAACTTAGCATCGGTTGCTGAGTACCAAATACAAATTATCGAGTATTAGTATCGAGTACTTAGTATTGAGTACTTAGTATTGAGTACTTAGTATTGAGTACTTAGTATTGAGTACTAAGTATTGAGGTCTTAGAATCGAGTACTGAGATTCAAATACTGTGTATCGAGTACTTAGTATAAAGCACTAAGAATCGAATACTGCCTAATCGAGTACTGAGAATCGAGTACTTAGTATCGAGTACTAAGTGTTGAGTACTGAGTATTAAATTCTGAAAATCTAGTACTTGGCATCGAGTACTTAGTATGGAGTACTATTATCGATTACTGAGTATCGAGTTAGTATCGAGTATAGTAACACACAGCCACAATAACCCTCGGCTTCTCTAGCAATTAAACTTCTGCACTAAGTAGTTGCACTGCAGTCTTCCTTCTTTTGTATAGGGCGAGAAGTTGAGCGTTGTTTTTCGCCGTGCATTCATAGAGGACGTTTTGTAATATCTGCCTTCCAAATTCGCAATGTTTGGAAAACGATGAGTAATCGTTCGTTTGATATAGGTTCTCAGCACGCGACCCATAAGGGACGTTGGCAGTCGTACAGACTTCTTCGCTTCTAACCTACTGCCAAAAGGAACGTGCTCACACATTTCCTGAAATAGTTGGTAGAGCATTTATCCTAAATAAAAGAAGTGTGAAAGCATCTTGGGAACCACGTCCGACAATCCGACTGGGGGTTAAAGCATGGGCTGAACCAAGGTTCGAACCAAACCTTCTCCAAAAAACCTCGAATCTCAAATTTCCGAACCTTAACCATTGATAAATTTTGGTTTAAGCCCGCGAGCCGGAGCTGCGGTAAAATTTTTTGGTTTGCAGCCCTGATTCTTTAAAAATGACTAGCCTTCTGAGACTTTTTTGCATTGCATACATTTGGGCAGTATACAAAGTTGTTAACTCGAGCTCAAGTATTCAATGTGTATATCTTCTCTTAAAGAACTCTTAGAATTGTTTGAGATAATTTATTTTGAAGGTAAGAAATTGAAAATTGCGATAATATCAAAGAGAGTCATAACAAATTGAAAGGTTCGCCACAAATCGCGCCTGAAAAGGGTCAAAATAGGCATCTTAAGCAACTTTAAGTTCACATTACTAAGAATCCAGAAGTGATGGACCATTTCCGAAAACAGATTCGTGTTTTTATCTGACGAAAATCATATATATAGAATCACCACCAACCCTTCAATATACTGGACCTTGTTGCCTAGTGTAATCTTAAAGCTTCTTCAAACACTGCCTTGCGATTGACAAATAATGTATTGATAGACGAATATGGTAATCGTAAAGAATCCATCGTCAAACAACTTATTTACCAAGCTGCAACCTTCTATATGTGTGCAGTACGGGTGGTCCAAAGGTTTGAACCCCGTCGTAAAGTGTAGAATTCGGTTTGAGGACCCATTTGTTAACTTACTGAACTTAGGTTCTCGGTTTCGAACCCTCAAAACGCTGTTAAAGTTGCTTTAGTTCTTTATGCATGCTTGCGTAAATATCCTATTTGTAAATTAGTTTTCTAATTCTTGTTCACTTCTGTGTAAATCTATTTTCATTCAGGTTTTCTTGTTACTTTGAAACCAATTAAGCAAATTTTTGCGATAGACTGGCGCCATAGCCGGCTTCCTTCATAAAGGCGGCTCCATTATTTCAACTCTTTTCCAGTTTTATGTTAGCTTCCCCCCTAATTAGTCAATATGCTGTTCTATGGTCTTATAGCGAAAATTAAAGATAATTGCAACAATAAAATGAACATATAAACAGCAACAACAATCCGTTGCAAAGTTCATATCCGGCGTCTGCCCATTCCAACTGGGTCTCTTTCATACGGTGGATGCCGTCGACTAGTCAGCACGCAGACTCCGTCTCCGTGTCGTTGTCTCTTTTTGCATCATCATTATGGTGGAAAGCCGTTGGCTAGAAGGGGGAGTAGGATGTTGGACTGTGTTCCTCCTCCTCTTTGGCATTTTAATTGCTTGGTTGATGGATTTCACTGTTGACACTTTTGATTTTACATAAATTTTAAATGAAGTTTTAAGTTAGAATACGAATTATCCAGACAGGGAATGAAATGGAAAACCTTTCAACTCAGAAATCAACTGCTATTCTAAATGCAATGCTTAAATGTTTATAAAATTAAAGTGTTTTGAACGTTTAAACAAAGCAATTATTTTTTCAAGAAAATTACCTGCACATTTTCCCATCACCTTGGTTTAGATTTTGTGAAAAGGAAAACCCAAGTTAAATATCTCCACTTACCCGAGCATACACAATTGTCTTCCGCTTCAACACCTCATTAGGCCAACTTTTCGAGCACAAAAAGTGACTTTTAATTGTGCCCAATGGACACAACGCGCTCTCCAAATTCCCAACAGAAAAAGGAAACGACTCACAGAGCCTAGGGGGCCCCATAATAAATGCTCTTCAAAAATAAACACTCAAGTCATCAGAGCACGAAATATTCCGTCAAGTAATTACGTTACCAGACATCGTGAAATTGTCATTTAACATTTGTCAAACACACAGAAATTAAATATCAAAACCAATTAAATACCTGGGAAATGTTTTCATAAACCAAAAGTACCAAAAACTGTGAAATATGTCACAAATCGATTACACCTGCTATACAGTGCCAGAGTGTTCCAGTGATGATGATGAAGTGGGCAGCGACGGCACTCTGGAAAATATGGGTCACTCGGACTGTACTCTAGACTCGGATGCCACAACCACTTCCTCATTGGAGCATAACATCTATAGGCAGCATTATCGTTATGTACCACAGAGGATATCCATGCCCATTCTGCGAGCCAGTCGCTCTAGAGAGATGACTCCGCAGTTGGGAGTGTATCATGAGGGACCCGACGCTACACCACAATGGGGTTACTTTTTGCCCTTAGCTCCGAATTGTTTCTTTAGTCCGCCCATGCAACGGAGACGTTTTAGGTGGGCAAAGGGATCTATTCCAGTCTGCACCCTCACTAAACCATTTTTTCCATTTTTGTTTTCCCATTGCAGAGAAAAGGAAAACGATCGCAATCGTCGCGCTGTCAGCTATGGCGGTGGCGCCTCATCACCCCAGTCGGCCACCATACCGCGAGCAGCACCACGTCGTGTGCCCCTGATGAAGGAACCACCGCCACCGCCGCCACCCAAACCGCAGTCAACCGACTCAACTTCGCATGGCTCCAGCAGCCTTTTACACAGCAAATATCCACAATCAGAGTACAATCTCATACAGAAGATCGACTCGAATAGCACGCTCACGGCACCGGCTCAGTATCAGCCGCAGAATTTCTATGCCAACACTGGGACCATTGCCTCCTGCACCACCAACGGGTATGGGTCGTTGTTGTGTCATGCCAGTTCCACGGCCAGTCCGCTGGCAGTGCGCAAACGGGACAAACTTTTGCATCGATTCAGTGATGCAGCCACTTTGGGACGAAAACTTAAAAAGAAGAAGAACACGAATAGAACCTGCAGATCGATGACCGAGGCCATTGAGATGCTAGCCGATCCAGTGATTGAGGATGAGTTTTTTGTGAGTATAACATAAACTATAGCTAAATAGATACAAATAAGAGGTGTTAGACTTATGTATACATTCTCATACATATTGTTATACCCTTGCATAGGGTATTATAAAATTGTCCAGATGTTTGTAACGCATTGAAAGAAGCATCTCCGACCACATAAAGTAGATATATTTACTTTTGATCAGCATGACGAGCTGAGTTGATTTAGCCTTGTCCGTCTGTCTGTCTGTCTGTTTCTATGCTATCTCCTCCGTCAGTTTGAAAGCTATCCTCACCAAACTTTGCACGAAGTCTTTTGGTACAAATACGCTGCACATTTGTCGGAACCGGCCGGATCGGATGACTATAGCATATAGCTGTCATAGGAACGATCGGTCGAAAAACTAGTTTTAGTGAGAAAAACTTTTTTGTTTTTTATGGAAACGCCTCCAAAGTACGTATTTCTTAAGTGTTTGCTATGCTTTTCCATAATTCCACTAAGTTTGGTCGAAATCGGATGTCTATATAGTATAGCTGTCATTGAAAAGTAGAGACTGAAAAGTAGTCTTAGTGGGAAAAAATTGGCATTTATTTCTTTGGAATGCTTTCACATAATTCTACAAATTTTGGTCAAAATCGGATGACTATAGCCAGGTAAAATTTGAACTCGAGGCAAATTTTGAATAAAAAATGCATATTTAGTGCGACCTATGCAAAACTCTTCACCTTCTGAGAACAATAGTATTCATGTGCTTTCAGTCATTAAAAATAAAATATGGGTTATTTCACCAAATGCTGCAAACGCGGAAGTATTTTTGATCCGATTTTGATGAACGAGCGCAAAAAATGATCGTATAAGATTACCCCATCTTGTCAATATCTAAAACCGGAGCAATTTTTATAGAAAGACGGAAAAAAACCTAATGAAAGGCAGAAACTAAATTGTTGGTCCTTCTTAAAGACGCAAACTGAACATTTTAAAAAAAAAGTTGGGCTCTCCAGTAGCTAAAATCTTATGTAGCAATTTTAATGTTCCGATCCAATCCATTACTCCAGGATTATCCATATACATTTTAATTCATTCCTAATCCAATATTCCAGGTCTATAATTTGATTTGCATAGCTTTATTTTCTCCCCCCCCCGATTAAATTTATAGTTTATATCACAGCAACAAAAAATATTGCAACTAGAAGTCTAAGTAAGAGTGTTGAATTTTTACATGCCAGTTGGAGAATACTAATTCAAAAAAAAAAAAGAGGTTCGCAAAATCACGAATTTTGTATTAACTTGAAAAGCGCATTATAATTTTGCCCTGGAGTTTTGGAGTAATGAGGCATAATCTCCGACCACATAAAAGTATATATATTCTTGATCAACATGACAAGGAACGGTAAAGGTATTTTTTTTTTTTTGATAAGTAAAAATTTAGTTCGGGATAACTCACACATAAATAGAACCACATATGAACAGTTTTGATATCTGAGATGCTTTGGAGCACAAGTCTTATCTACATGAAGTATTACGAAAAACTAAATTTTTATCTTATTTTATCTTATATGTACTACAATAAAACTTAAAACTAACAGTAACAATTTAACAGCAAAAGAAGTCCCTAAGAAGTCGCTTAAGGGGTTGGGTGGGTTTCAAAGGCTCAAAACAGGTACATTTTTTACGAATTTTTTTTTATTTAACCAACAAAATATTTCATTCCATCTATTCACCATATAAAAGGTATATATTTTCATTGAAAAATATTAAAAATTAAGGCGTGGACACGTCGTCTTCTGTACCCTCAAAAAAAGTACACTCGGCGTAGTCAGGATAACTCATGACAGATTCATCTGAAATGCAAAAACCAAAAAATTTTCTGTTAGTAGATGCTCAAAGCTCGCTTGGACGAAGGAAAAAAATATAAAAAAAATTGCATTTTTGGCGGCGTTGGGAACAAAAACCCTCTTTTTGAGTAAAATTTGCACCCTTGAAAAATCACTTAAAATAGAAAAAAAAATCGTTCGTTCAAGCACGAGATAATGTTATTTTAAAGAAGTGTGCCAAATTTTAAAGAAATTGGTTCATAAGTTTTCGAGAAATCGTGACTACCGATTTCAAAAACGTAGTTTCGAGAAAAACGCGCATAAAGATTTACATTCACGCTGACATAGCCTGATAGGTAGAACATCCGAAGTCTATATCTCTTAGAATATTACTCAGATAGTTTTAAAGAATATTCTTAGCATATTGAATTATGGAAATGAAACCCACCTAACCCTTAACAATAATATTGTCGATGCTAAAGTCAAACCGCATGCCAACTGGGAGACGATTGTACATCAATACGGCTCTATATATCGGCTCATTATTGCCATAATTGACCCTATGAGTTGCTACTCCAAAGGGGACCAAGTCACGCAAAGATCTGGACGGAACATTGAAAGGAATCTTGTCCAGTATCATAGGACAATTAATACCACAATGTTATTTAAGAAAATTAAAGACGCACTTGTCCTTCTATCCTCAAGGGTGGAAATATGCAATAAGCGACATCTACTCAGATACGGTGGAAAAGGCTCCGAAAAATGTAAATAAGCGAGTGCAAATTTAAGGAATCGTTCCTGCAGACGCTCAAGCCTGTTTATGTGAACGGCAGCTAAAGGATTCCAGCCAATCGATGCGTATTCAAGCCTAGAACGTACTAAGGCAGAATACAAACGAATATAAACGAGAGCAAAAGTTAAAGTCGGCCCCTGCCCGACTTCGATATACCCGTTACTCAGGGCAATTAGTGTTAAATAGCCTTTCCTTATGTTAATTAACAGGGCATTAACAGTAATGTGACCATTTTTACATTACTAAAAGCCAAAATGCATGCAACGTTTCTTATAATTTATAACCTGCCATTTATTATTCGACCTTTATAAATTTATAAGGGATTGTAAATATACACTACACTGCAAAATATGAGCTTTATATCTTAAAAATTGTAGGAGTTATTCAACATTTTTAATTGGGGGCGGGAAGGGGCGAGGCCAAAATTAGAAATAAACTTGATCTGCGTAGGGACAAAAGGAGTCTACATACAAAATTTGGTCGCCTCTATTTTTTTTTAAAAAAAAAAAAATTTTAATGCTGATCTAGCTTCGAGATTTAGGTGTCTATTATGTCATTAAAAAGTTATCCATATTCTATTCCAAACGATACATTCTAAGTCGATCGGATAAAGTTGGGCGTTTTTAAATTCTTCGATTAAAATGAAATAGCCAATTTAAATTAAGCGTTTTTGATTTTATATAGTCACATTCTTTGGTAAAACAAAAGCCATTCTCTTTATCTCTGGGGCTCTTTCCTTAGTAGTTTCCATTGTTTCCAATATAGGGGGTGTATTTGTTAAGCTTCCATTGGTTAAGCTCAGCCCACACACACGCGCATTTTAATGTGTTATCACATTTTCGTTTTGTTCTTTTTTCTACATTGGAAATTTATTTGTCTGCCGATGGAACCATTCAGTTGAATCTTTAGTGCACATTTGCTGCTCGTCGCGGTTTATACAAACCAAAAAAAAATATTTCGATTACGCTGCGTGGGCGGAAGTGTAAGCAAATACGGTTATTTTTTGTTTTGGGAAAGATAAAATTGACTTAAATAATGAAATGGATATAAAAATGAAGTGAACTTTTGAAAAGGGTGTATATTTGCAGTTTATTTTGCAACTTATTTAATAAGCAAAGTCAACTTTTTTTATAAGAAAATATAATTTAAAATGGTTGGACCGAAAAAGTCTCTTCAAACTTAGAAGGTGTGAAAAAACTATCAGAATTTTTCGACATTGGGAAAAGAATACTTATATTCTTGAGATTGCCACCCCGTTTTTGGAGAAGTCTTTATTTGGTCAACCCAACCTAACCTTAACACAAAACCAATTGAGCCCAATTCTATACACGTTTGATCCACATTAAACATCAAAAAAAAAGGGGCGTCAATTCAATTATCTCTCCATGCAGTTCAATAATCTTCACCAATTTGCTCTTGGTTTGGGGTATTCAATTTCAACAAAGGAATTGGCTTTGGAATTGTATTCAGGCCAGACACTAAGCCTTGCGACTAATTTCGCAAATCAAGCTTTAATTAACCAACTCAAAGTTGTCAGATTAGCATAGTATCAACCCATACCCATACCGTCATATGACAGGCAGGAAGACGAAACTGTCTAACAAAACAAGTGGCATTTAAAGTGGGTCACTACTTTTCTACCTTCCACAAAGGTGAAAAGTGTAGGAGGCGAACTGCTGCAGCTAATTGGATTAGATGCGTGCCTTTCCAGAAAAAGTAAAAAAAAAACCGTTTGCTACAATAAAATCAAGCAATTGCAGTGAAAAAACGAACGTGTCGAGTGCTGAACGTGTGTGAGCGCGCGCGGTTGCCAATCAGCAATTTTATTTTTGTGGCATTTGTTGGGCTGGAGCCTCCAAAAAGCGTTGCCTACTTTTGTGCTGTGTCTTTAAACTAGACTCTGTCCAAAAATGAAGCCGTCCACACGGCGTCGCAGTTTTAAAACCAAACCTCAAACCACCAAATCGAATCTCTACAATCCCCTTGTACGATATCGCCCCGCTGCCTATGTACGCAATGGCATTATTGGCGGTGGTGAGGGACCCGGCTCGCAGGGTCTCTATCAGATCAATGATCGTGTCTATACCACAAGTAAAATGTTTCTACGCGATGGTTACATGTATCCTCGTCAACCTGGCCAGCCCATGGATCCCAGATTTCCGCTCGAGTTGCATGAGTTTCCACAGCAATTTGGAGCCACGGGTATACAATTGGTCAGCACACCCAAGGTGCATATTGCGGGAGAGTATTTGGCCAATGGACAGCAGCAGCAGCAGCAGCCATCTCAGCATTGCCCAGAGCAGAATGGCTCTTTGGGTAGACGTGGAGGAGCCCGTAAAGCTGCAGCTGAAATTAATTTAGCCAATCAGTTCTATTGGCTAGGAAAGCAACGTTCACGTTCCCGTTCCCGTAGCAATAGCGTGGGTAATAAAAGTATTACTAGCTGCATGGGTGGCGAGCCCAGAGAACGTCCCTATATACGCAATGTGGATGATCTACTTCAGGCAATGGGCAAGCGGGAAGCAAATGTGGACAACAATCAACATGAAACTGCATCGACGCACTCGTCCACGCAAAGGCGTCGCTTCAAAAAGGTGAGTGGTGTATGGTTAATCTCATTGATGATTCAATGTGTTCATCTATTCATTTGGTGTCTTTTCTGGAAAATCTTTGTTGCATAAGGCAAATAAAGTTTCCATCGGCCGCCAAATGATTCATTTTTGTGGACTTTTTTCAAAAGGAAAGACACTCAGAAGTTCGAATTTGAAAGAGACCTATCCCAATCTAACTTGGCATATCTTTAGGTGTTGTTTAAAAAACAGACTTAGAAAAAACGGATCGGAAAATATTTATTTTAGTTTGAGCCGAAAAGTAGGCTATAAAATGATCATAGCACGTTTTCATTGACGAAGCTATTTTGATCATGCGTTTTATAGTTCTTAACCACATTTCATGCCTTTTAAAAATCTTAAAGAGAGAAAGTTAGCGTTCGACTACCGCATATGCAGCTTCCATTGAAAACAAAAATGTTTTTCTAACTACGACTACTTTTGGACCTTACTTTTCTATGGGATCTATACTATATAGATTTTCGATTTCGACCAAACTTGCTGACCAAACGTTTTCTTCACTCGAACTAGTTTTTCGACCGATTGTTCCTATGGGAGCTATATGCTATAGTCATCCGATTTCGACAAAACTTTGAAGAATTGTGTAGAAGTATATAAATTAAGTGCGAGCCAATGATAAGGACGTTTTCATTAAAAACAAAAAAGTTTTTCTCACTAAAACTAGTTTTTCGACCGATCGTTCCTATGGAAGCTATATGCTATAGTCATCCGATCCGGCCGGTTCCGACAAATGTGCAGCGTATTTGTACCTAAAGACTTCGTGCAAAGTTTGGTGATGATAGCTTTAAAACTGACGGAGGAGATTGCATAGAAACAGACGGACAGAAGGACAAGGCTAAATCAACTTCAGTACTACTCTGGTTAATACACCTGGCTGCCCGGGTCGTCCCCAGATACCAGATCGTTCACCATGTAGTGTAGAGCTTAAGTTTAGACTTTAGACTAAGTCTACACAGAGGGAAAAAACGTGGTCAGAAAATAAGATTTCTTCATCTCAAAATGTGAACAGAATGTTCTCTCAAATATTTGAGCACAAATGTCCCGAATGTTCTTGAAATGAGCACAATTCAGCTCAGCTCAACCACCTCACCGAAAAGTATATGTAGGCATTCAGACGTGCGTCTTCAGACGCATGGCAATAACCTAACCGTCTACGACGCGTCGCAACGGCCGCCGTCGTTGCGCACACTAAGGGTCCTCCCAGTGAGGTCCGACAAAAACTTTTATATATTTAGTAAATAATAAATAACCAATGCGGGTGGGGTGTTGTAAAAGCGATGTCTCTGCGGACCTGGACCTGGGCCGGCATGAACGCGGTGGATCTGGACAGTGGACCTGGACATGGACAGTGGATCTGGACAGTGGACTTGGACAGTGAGTGGACCTGGATCCGGACACTGGACGGACCTGTGTACAGTGGACCTTATTTTTTTTTTTTTTAATTTTTAAAATGTTCTCAAAAACGGAACTTATCAACTCACATCAAGATTTTTCGTTCTCAAAAAAAAGTTCTTGAAGTGAGAAATTGTTCTTAAAGTGAGAAAATCTGGTCATGATTAGCTTTTGTGACCGAATGTGCTCATTTTGAGTCCAATGTTCAGGGTTTTTTCCCTGTGTGTAGGTATTTTTAGAAAGTTTCAGTTTGAATGTGTCTTCTATAGTTCAGTGCAAGTTGTATATAGTGTGCGAGGGCAGTCCAATTCGATCCTTTTTTAATGTTTATGACTTCCTGATGTGTTTATTCCGAGCTTGTTAGGTACAGCTTCCTGATTTCCTTTAGGATGGGGCATATGGCAATAAAGTGTAAATTGTTTTCAGGTGTCCTTACTGTTCTGCAGAAAAGTTGCTGTTATTTTTGGTAACCTGTTATCCGGCAGCATCATTCCTTTTCTTATATATGTAAAATTAGCCTGCAATGCTTCGATGTGTAACAGCAACAGTCCTGTTTCATCGTGAATTGCGATGTTAGGTGTACTTCTGGGTAACTGGAAGATTTTCTAAGCTAAGCTTAAGCAATAAATTTGTTATATTTACTGTAACGAAAGCGGCTTTAAAATTGATAAAACATAGATACATCGTTTGCTTTTTTTCCAGGTAGGTCTTTGCTATTGCTGTTAGTGCGTATTCGCTATACACCGTGGAGTATCCACTTCTGAAGTCGGATTGATATTCGCTTATCGCATTGTTGTCAGTCAACCATCTAGTAAGCCGCTCTAAAATAACGGATGTGAACACTTTCGTTAGGTCGTTTAAGCACGATATCCCTCCTTATAGTTGCTCCTTATTTTCGGATCACCTTTCTTAAAAGGAGGAAGATTACATACACTCCTTTTTAAAACTAGACGGAAATCCTGAGCCGTTAGAGCAAAAAAATTTTCCGGTGGGGCGAATCTTAAAAACTCAACCGGAATCCGATCTTCACCTGGAGCTTTGTTAAACTTTGCTCGCTTTACTGCAGATCTGAGTTCTGCCAAACTTATCGGAGCATCAAATTTTTCATCTAGGATCAATGGAAGTTGGATATCTATACTGTTGCCAACCGATAGGTTGTATAACAAAGTGAAGAAGTGGGACGCTAGATCAGAAGCCTTTGATTTTATAATAGCTCTTGCCGTTCCTCCATTCAATCGTCTTACGAGTGTCCAGAAAGATTTGCTGTCCCTTATCGAGGCGATCTGGGCTTCCAGGCTTTTATAATAAATTGTATTTCTTAATGTGGCAGCACTTGACAGACGACATTGCCTTGCTATCCTTATTTGCTCTTGCAACCTGTCGTAGGTGGAACGAGAGTTTTCAGACTTCCTCGCATTCTGTATTATAAGTACCATGGTTCAACGAAGTTTGACTTACTAGCCGTTTGTATACTTTCTGCTGCGTCTTTGACTACTTTACTAAGAATATCCACGGGTTCCTCATTTTCTTCTTGATAATCAAAGTGTACAAAGTATATTACAATTCATTTAAGACGCTTAACTATTAAACTTTTTACAATTCATATACATATCTTACTTATATTAACAATGTGAAAGTTTGGTTGTATGTTCCCCAATAACGCAGAAATGACTGAAAGAATTTAAATTATTTTTTAATAATAAAGAACCGCGAAATTTACAAAGTTTTTATATCAACATAGGAGGCGTAGATCGAAAAAACCCTGAAATTTTAAAGGCTTAGATAGAGCGAAACTTCAAACATTCTTAAATATGCCAGAAAACCAAAATTTTAATTTGTCGCGTTTCTAAAAAGAGGGGGGGGGGGGGGGGTGTAAAGACAAGAAACTTCTACGCAAGCGGAGTTCAGAAGTATGCAACATCTAAGCATTCAATCGCATCGGAGGGCTGCCGAAATATCAGAACAGGCGAGCAATCGACGGCATCAATTTTCTGATCAGATGGCATTTCAGCGTGCTTCAGAGACTCTAGAACAATCACAAGTGCAGCGAGATGATCAAGTTACGCGGCAGGCCAGGTTGAGATCTGCACAAAAGCCCGAGCAGGCGAGCAATCGACGACAGAAATTTGCTAAAAGGTCGGCCCAGCGGCTACAACTTAACTTACGCTCTCGTTTTAAATGATTCATTTCAAAATAACCTACCTGAAAATTGGACTATCTGGGTTTCAATGTAACATTCTAAGCTAAATCCTTTAAGGAATGCACTCATATTTCCCAACTTATACCAACAACTATGCAACGTCATTTAAATTCCATTTAAATTTGCCGATGATCAATCATTCAACATTTGTCCGCGCACCAACATTTGTCGTTGCAATTGCAACATTTTCAATTTCCATTTGCCACTTTAGCTCACCTTAATTACGTTTTCTGACAAATGTTGTGGCAACGAAACGGTATTTCAATTGCTCACACAATTTACGCCACCGCCGCCACCACCATCACCAGCCCATAACCAAGGCCATCACTCATCCGCAATGTCCAGAACGCACTGAAGCCTCACTCACTTGATTTTGGGTCCCCTAGGGGTGCGTCTGCGCAAAAATTAAAATTAATGATGTTCAAAATTTCGCTCGCGGCCTCTGAGTGTAAATGGAAATGAAGGCAGATCACAGAAGGGGCAGACAGAAAATTGGGTAGAAGAGGGCTTTCAGACAGTAGCTGCTAATTTGGCTTATAACACAACACACCTGCCCAGACTTCCTTCTTACGGCCGAGAGCCTATTTAACTTTTCAATTTTTGCAAAAAGCTCCAAGTCACTCCTTTTGCTGTGGTCCCTTTTGTATTTTTGTTTTACCAAAAAATCTGTGTGCCTTTGTAAATTTATTTTATGCATTTTAAAATGCCTGCCCAAGTTCCATGACGTTCGTTTTTGGTTTTCTTCTTTTTGTTTTTATGTAGTATAATCATTAGTGGATTGTAGTTTATTTTTCTTGCCTTCATTTTGTATGCCCTGGGCACAATTTATGCGCTTCTGTTTCTGATTCTGAGTAGGATTTCGGGCTTGAGAGATTGGTTTTTGGTTTGTGGGTAAATAATTAATCAACTGATGAGAAAAATAAAAGAATATATGAGCAAAATTCACAAAATGAAATGCAATTTTGGAGAAGAATTGAAAGGATCCTTTAGTTATAAGTCGAGCGAATCTCAAGGGGACAAAAATAAACTTTGTTATATAGAAAATTCGTAATCTGGATCATCTCAATATTGAACGAAATTGCAGTTTTCTGAAAACTAATTCGCTATTAAGAAAACGTCATGATTTCAGCGAGTCAAATTTGACTCAATCTGGAATCACAACTTCTCCTTGTCTTTAATCCCAACCTCTGCAAGGCAATGAACCGAATAAGTTCCAATCCTTGATTAAAAAATTCTCTCTGTCATCCCACATCCTTGTCTCTACTTTTGTCGTATAAAATTTCATTCTGGACACTTGCTCGCTTCAACGAAAATAAATTTAAATGCAACCCAAAACATACAAGAATTTGCATAGCTAACTCTTTAAATTCTATCTAAGAACAAGAGTTAACCCGTCTCTGAAATACGAGCAATTTTGCTGGAATTCCAGTCAACATGTTGAAATAAATTTCTTGGCCGCACGCAACGACTGAGATAGAGAATGTGCCCGTACAGAGCAGCTGTGTCCACAGCACAGTTGGGCTTCCCCATATGCAAAAAAAAAAAAAATGGCCATGCATTTCCCCCCCACTTTGCTGCAGTTGCTCGTAAATTGAATAAGCACAAAGCTTCCAGGCGTTGGCATTTGTTATGGCATTTTGTAAGGGTTTCGCATGAAAACACACCCGTCCAAAGGAAAGAAGAAAGTTGAGCAAAAGTAACTTGTTAACAAAAATTTGTGCACTTGTTTGTCTTTTATATTGTTGTTGTTCTTGTCGAACGCAGAGTCACGTGCCGGCAAAAAATGTGCAAGATTTGTTTTTTATTTTGTAAAGGAATTGCGGCAGCTTATAGAAAATGCACGACAGGAGTTCAGTTTGTTCCTTTTGGGATCAATCAAAAATGGAAAATGGAGTATTTGGTCGACATAATTGGATGACTAAATTGGATTTAGCAGAGGGGAAAAAGTATAAAAATTTTTAGAGGATGAATAAGATTTAAAGATTAAAGTAAATACTGCTTCAGTAAGCCGAGCTTCGCTGTACTTTCCATCCCATTTTTTTGGAACTGTGCTAAACTAAGAATGGAACTTATTTGATTTTTTGTGTTAAAAACTACTTTTTGGAGATAAAAAAACTTCCACTGCTGTTTCTGATTCTTTTTTGTCATGAGGGGAAAGAATCAATTTGTTTGGCTTACTTTTTTTGCTCATATTATATACCAACCAATGCGCCAAGGTCCGACTCTGAAAGAGTATTGTGTGTGCGCCTCAGTCCTCCGATAGCTTCGCAAACTTTTCTCGCATTGAATCTCTCCGTTCCCGCTAAAGTCAAGAACACATTACCGTCCAAGCATATTGGGTTAAAGTCAGTCGGATCAGTTCTGTTTGCTCAACCAGATTTAAAAAACGGCAAGCTAAAATCAGTTTCAAAACGATTGAATTGATCTCGACTTTCGGATCGAGTACGAGTCGTTGCTGATTTAGCTTGTTACTATACTCAAAAAAAAATCAATACAAAGGGGAATCCGAAACAGGATTGAAAACAGGGTAATACCGGATATTCTTAAGCCGATCCGAAAAAAGATTAATTTGATCTCACTTTTTCCAATCCTGAAAAGATTAAATTTATCCCGCAAAAAGATTAAATTAATCAAAAAATCGAGCTCAGTTTAATCCCAAAGCAGGATCACTTTAAGCTTTATTGAGATAAATGTGCTCCCAGAAATATTCCTCTACTTATCCTTTCTTCCTCCATTTTCCATAGGACACACCCACCGACATCAGTTTTGGTATATTTAAAGCTTCTGAAAAAAACAAAGAAATATAAAAATGATTCTTGTCTTGTCTGAGACTCGAACTCACAACCTTTCAGCTTTGCACTGAACACGAATGGCATGTTATTTCATCGCACACCACCATAGCACATGATTATTGCCGCATGTCTAAAGTGCTATTTATAATTTTCTGCTATCGTTCCTAATTTATGAACATTGTGATCTCGAAAGAGATTGAAGTAAGCACATATGGATTGAAACAAGCTCGAAAGAATTGCGTCAAGCCTTAAAAGATTAAATTGAGTAGAATATCCCGTAAATCGAGATTGAATTTTTAAGCTCGTGCCAGGATTACACAAAGAAAAGAAAGATAGAATTTATCTCGCCGTTTTTTTTTTCTGTGTAGTACGAAAGGGGCTTGTTTAAGCTCGAATCCGTACACAGAGGGAGATACCTGTTTAGAAAAAAGGTTGCCTTCAACTCAAAATAAGAACATAATGTTCTCTCAAATTTTTAAGAACAATGTTCCAAATGTTCTTGAAATTAGCACAATTCAACTCAACTCAGCCACCACACAGAAAAGTATAAGCAGCCATTTAGACGTGCTGCTTCAAAAACGTGCGATGGTGCAACGAGCTAACATGCCGCCGTCATGGAGTGCAAAAATGTCTTGAGTTTGATCCCCTACAAGTCCGACAAAAGTTTTTCTTTCTTTTGTGACTGTTTTTCCGACATTTATACGGTTAACTAGCAGTTTTTAGCTGGCTCGAGGTCATGTTATGCTTTCGCATAACTTTGAATAGATACACACAACACAACAAAGGAGGCTTGGTAGATTGGACAGCTGTTCAAAATGCACGCTTAGACTTCTAAGTACTTTGAAAATAAATTCATAGAAATGCAAATGAAAATTGATTAATTCCGTTTAGTTATTCTATTATTTTTGTATTAAATTTAAAAAACAATTTCTAAACAATTCACCAGCAAAGTCAACACGTTTACATTCACATAATACCAAGTCAAATAAGTTCACCGTCATTGGAGGAAAAACCACATGACATGGACATGGCCTAGCCCAAAGAGACGTTGGTTAAGACATTAAGTTAGCCTTCTCAAGTGCATGAGTAGACAAAAAACAAAGTGAGCAAGAAAAGGCGAAAGACAAAAACATGTTTCTTGAACTGCCCTAAGGGTGGTTCAATGGATTCTTGGTGAGCGTAGGTTAGTTCACTTACCACCCCATTTGCAAGGAATTTTTTAATTAAGAAAGTTTTGAGATCAATGGCATAATCCCTTGATTGAGCAGTTGCTTCTTTAAATTCAATTAAACAGTAAGGCAATGGATTCAATGCGATTCTTATCTGGCCAGTTAATGACCTGGCTTACCTCTGCTGCACACAAAATTAAAAGGCACCCATGTTATAAACTTTTGCTTTCTGTTTGCTTTTCTGTGATTGCTCATAGCGTTGAGCACGTGCAGCATTTCCAACTTTTGGTGTGTCTGCTTAAACTTTTAGTATTTTTTTTTTGACACAATTATTGTTCCAGTGGGGCTTGCGACAACAGCGACGCCACCTGGCTGCTGGTCATTATGAATTAGTTGTTTTTTTTTTAGGTTTGGGGTTGGGTAATTTGATTTGGACACGAGAGTGCAGTTGCATGCATAAAACTTTACGAGGCATAATTGTGGGCCCCAGGAATTTAGACATTAACAAGCGCGAAACCTAAGAGAATTTTGATTGAGTAATATAAAAAAATTGTAAAGGTGTAAGAAATACTTTTAAATTGGGTACAAATTAGGTATTTCATTCATTCGAAAAACGAGGGTAGTTCTCTAGGAGTAACCGGAATTCTCGTCTAGTCCTAAAATTGTATAGTTTGAGACCACAAAAAATGTTGGAATCATGAACTTCCTACCAAGGATTTTAAAATATTTCGCGTCCGATAGAGATTATTTTGTAAAAATATATGGAACCGTTACAGATTCAACAAAACACCCGTCATATTTCAAGAGAAGTGTAATGAAGACTTCGTGAGGAGCAATTCAAACCATAACGATTTCCGGTATCAATCAGGGTGTCTAACTTGGCCTATAGCTATATTTCGTTTATGGTAGTATTATAAGAATCGGTTGTAGGTTATAGGCCGTTTCCTTAACAGTTAGAACGAGAGCTTAAGTTAAAGTCGGCCTTCCCGACTTCGATATACCCGTTTCTCAGAGAAAGAAGTACTCAAAAGCCATTTCTTATGTGTAGCTCACAGCGCCGAAAAGAATACAATACAATTTTTAACCCCTTTTGTTTCCGAACCCAGCAAACATTTTTTATAGCGGAAGATAAGAATGCGATTCGCCTAGTAGGTATCGGTTAACTCTAGCGATATCGCATTCTTATCTCCCTACGGGAAGAAATGTGACACCTTCTGGGTGATAAGAAAGCGTTACTACTGAGAGATAGAAAAAAGTCTCTTCTGAGCAATACAAAAGTGATAAGACAAAATAAATAAAAAACAGCGGCAGCCCACAACACCACCGAGCGCCCACGCAACCCCCACCCCGAGATCGTTTGTCAAGCAGACACGACCACGACCAGACGACCGGCGTGAGCGATCAAAATAACAAGACGGAACCCCGCCACAACTTTCAAAAATATACGTAAGAGTATAACAAATCTGAGGGATAAGAGAGCGTTTCTTTCTGGAGATAAGAATACGATTCTTCCTAACGATACGAGAAAGTTCTAAAAAACTGCGAATTATATAAATTTTTATAAACTTTATACTTACACTGACTGGGATTCGAACTCGGGACCCTTGGACTGAACACGATTGGAATGCCGTCTCTACCAGTTGCACTATCGCACACGATGGTTGCTGTGTAGCAAGATACTACTTAAATTGAATTGCCTAAAAGTATTCAATTGAATTGCCTAAAAGTATTTCTAGCAAATCGTATTTGTAATTCTCAAGTTTTTTTCCCATCGATACTCAATATAAAACGGGTAGCTGAATTTAAGTCTGCTTATTAATGTATCGCCAATTTCCCGATCCTTCTCAATCCTTGAAACAGTTTGGATGATAAAAATGCGATACCTAATGTAATTTATATGTTTATATCGCCAAACTATCCCCAAATTCAGCAAACACAAACTCTCCCTTTTGACGAGAGAGATTAGTAACATGATAAAATGTTTGCAGGGAACAGATTTAATTTTTTATTTAGACTTAAGAACGGGCTTAAAAGGTTTGAATTCGCCGGAATTAGGGGCGATTCTTAAAAAAAGAAGTGTTTGACATCATTTTGATAACTTTTGCTGTAACTTCAAAAGTCCGAAAATACGACTTTCCTATATAAGAGTAAGTCGCGATAATATACTCAAAAAAAGAGCTTTAAAAGTTGATATAGGGTGAGTTTTTGAAACTTTTTCGGACTGCCTTACCTTCGAAAGATCGTAAAAAAGGACAAACCTTGACTATATACTTAAGAAGTGCTTTTAGACTTGAGACTTATCGGAATTAGGGACGATCCCTGCCAATTTGGTTGTTGCCTTACTTACTTACTCAGCAAAATTCGATACGTTGTCCTTAATTTCATTAGAACTAGGTTCGATCCTAAATACAAAAGAAAGTTTTTGGCATTTTATAAACTTTGCGTAGCTTTAAAAGCCCGAAAATATTTTCGGCGTTAAGAACGGGCCTTAAGAGTTGAGATTTGGCAGAAGAGCATAAAATGCGTTTTAGGAATTTTTCCTGCTGTCTTATCTTTAAAAGTCCGCGTAGTCTTAAGAGAAGAGGTTTTCTGCGATATTTATTAAATAAATTTATAATAATTTAAGACTGATCCACTCAATCCAAGAATCGGTTGTAATAAACCGAACCGGTGATTCAAAGCTGTGTGAACCACTGAACCGAGCCCGTCCACACTGGAACGGAATGGAAAACTCACCTGCACAAACTAATAACGTCGTTGTCTTTGAGCTTAGCCGTGTCAAAACCGGTACTCGGGATTTTTGGGTGCTCTGTTTTTATTTCTGACCATATTTTTTCAATCGGGTGGTGGGGGCTGACTTATCGAGATATCGTTTTATAGGTTTTTGGGTGCTTCAGTCTTATTTCTGGCAGTATTTTTTTGAACAAAGGGGAGGGGATGACTTATGGCGGGGGAAAGGGGGTTAAATCTAAAAAAATCAAATGGGGTATCGTTTCTTAGGTTTGTGGGTGCTCCGATTTGATTTCTGGCAATATTTTTCTGATCGTGGGGGAAGGGGGATGACTTATGAAGGAAGAGGGGGATAAAATTAAACAAAAATGAAATGGGGTATCGTTTCATATGTTTTTGGGTGCTCCGATTTCATTTTTGTCAATATTTTTCTGATCGTAAGGGAAGGGGGTTGACTTATGGAGGGGGAGGGGGGTTCAATTACACAAAAAATCGAATGGGGTATCGTTTCATATGTTTATGGGTGCTCTGATCGTGGAGTAAGGGGGCTGACTTATGGAGGGAGAGGGGGATAAAATTAATGAAAAAAAGTCGAATAGGGTATCGTTTCATATGTTTTTGGGTGCTCCGATTTCATTTTTGGCAATATTTTTTCTGATCGTGGGGGAAGGGGGCTGAACTATGGAAGGGGAGGGGGTTAAAATTATACAAAAAATCGAATGGGGTATCGTTATATATGTTTTTAGGTGCTCCGATTTCATTTTTGAGAATATTTTTCTGATCGTGGGGGAAGGGGGCTGACTTATGGAGGGGGAGGGGGTTAAAATTACACAAAAAATCGAATGGGGTATCGTTATATATGTTTTTAGGTGCTCCGATTTCATTTTTGGAAATATTTTTCTGATCGTGGGGGAAGGGGGCTGACTTATGAAGGGGAAGGGGGTTAAAACTACACAAAAAATCGAATCGGGTATCGTTTCATATGTTTTTTGGTGCTCCGATTTGATTTCTGACAATATTTTTGTGATCTAGGGGGAAGGGGGCTGACTTATGGAGGGGGAGGGGGGTTAAAATTACACAAAAAATCGAATGGGGTATCGTTTTATATGTTTTTGGGTGCTCCGATTTCATTTTTGAGAATATTTTTCTGATCGTTGGGGAAGGGGGCTGACTTATGGAGGGGGGGGGGGGTTAAAATTACACAAAAAATCGAATGGGGTATCGTTTCATATGTTTTTGGGTGCTCCGATTTCATTTTTCGATATATTTTTCCGATCAGGAGATCGATGAGTAACCCAAGGAAGAGAAGGGAGGAAGTTTTCGTACACTTTCACACAAAATAGTTCCATATTGGCTACTCCTAAAACTATTCCGAAATGGAATGATCGGGAAACTTTTAGATGTAGCTCCCATACAAAGTAAATAACCAAAAATATATGGGCACATTTAAAAAATCAAGTAAGAAATACCTTTTCAATCATAAGCCGAAGTAGTTAAAGGAATTTATCAGTTCTTCTTGGACTTGGTCGAATTTCGAGTACTGGAAGTTTGATGCAAATCAAATTGCATTTTCTAACTGATTACAACAAGAAGTTCTGAGTAATGTAACGCTCAAATATACCAAACTTTCCAATGATCTTCCAGAATGCACATTGTAGAATTAGCATTCCCAAGTTGTATGCAACATTCCTGCAACTTGATGACTCAATCCTTGAAACAGTTTTTTTCCACAGTGCACTTCATTGCGAATTCACATCAGCAGCTCCAGCAACTCACTCCAGCAGCAACCACAACAACAAAGCGAGCCACATTCCTATAAATACCACTTCACACACTGCCTGAACAATGTTGGCAGAGTTTTTCTTTTCTTTTTTTTTTTCTTATCTTTGATTGCAAACTTGAACGAAGCAACAGTGCCGACTCCTTCACACAACAGACTCAGGACACTCCTACCGAAAAAAAGAATGAGTGTACCCAGTTTTTGGTACATTTGTACATCATCAATATCATCATCGTTAAGATGAAAGGAGTCAGGGCCAAAACCCGTTGCCAATGCTGCCCATTTTGTGGCTTTGTAGCGCGCAACTCACTGAAAACCAACTCTCCACACCACATTGAAAAGGAAGGCTTTGCCTTTGTACCCAAACAGGTCGCGCTCTCATGTCGCTAACCGAAAAGTTGCCCGGCAACATTTTTGCTCATGTTGCCAGCAACAAGTTTACTTACGTTTTATATTGTCATCTACCTGAGCTCTACCTGTGTTGGCTCTCGTGTGCGGTGTGTGTGTGTGTGTTGGGCATTTTATTTTGAGCATATTTTTAACGTTTTCCACGTACGTCGCCGTCGGCTTTTGCTTTCTTGAGCGTGCGGCGTCCATTTCAAAAGTCGACAACGTTTTGTGGCGAATGGACGCGATTAACGGATGAATTTTGGTTGTTCCCGCTGCCATTTCGTGCGCCTTGATTTTCGCTCGTTCGTTCGGTTAGTTGGGGGCGCCTGTACTTTTGAGGAGGGAACGTGCCGAGAGTTTTTTTGTTTAGTCATAAAAGTGCAATTCAAATGTGATACAAAAGTGCCCTTTTAATCAAAGTTTAACCAAAAGTTGTCAAACTTGTTGAAGAGTGGATAGAAGTGGAAAAAAAGAGAAAATCTTTCATTTACATTTTGTTCAGCAAAACGGAAATTTTTTCAATGCGCCTGCGCAACATGTTGCAGCTACGACACACCGTTAAATTGCCATACTGATTTACAACAACCAACAACAACCAACACAACCTCTCACATTTTGAAACCAACAACAACAACAACAACTATTTTTACCTGGCTGTCACATTTAACATTAAACATGGATATAGTCGGCTCTGGCACGGGCAATCAACACGTTCTGCCAAATAATCATTTTCGTCATGAATCATTGCTGCAACAGGTAAACACTGGAGTGATAGTCAGAGGGGGGTTAAGAACCAACAACAATTGTGTGGAATATTTTGGGGGGTTCTATGGGGTGGGAGAAAATATTTAAGGGAATTGATTAGTTTGTGCCCCCTTGACCTGTAGGTAGTATTGTGGGAGGGTGGAGGCTGGCTTGGATTAATAAAACAATCTTGAAGGCGGATTGAAGCAGCAAAGCCTCCGTTACAAATTCCTCATCTTATCTTATATACTTAAGTCTTACCCTTACCGGTTTTTACTTGTATTAGACTTAAGAACATTAAATTGAAATCGGCACTACTTCTTTTCACCATCTTCCACACAAACAAATATGTGGTTTTTATGAACGTTTTTCGTAGAGTAAAAAGGGAATACTAAAGTGGTGCAAATATATGTAACAGACAGAAGGAATCATCTTATACATATATTCTTGATTAGTATCAACAGCCGAGTCGATATACCGTCCGACTGTATGAACAACTAGATCATGGACACTAGAAAAGCAAGAGCAAGCAAGTTTTAAGCAAGCAAATAAAGTATGTTTCAAATGTATGCTACGCTCTTAACGCCCCTTCCGCACCCGCAAATTAAAAATGTTGAATAACCAAATGAATTTTAAAGATACCAAACCTAGATCGAATAATAAATGGCAGAGTTAAAAAGGTTATTAATACATTGCATACTTTTCGGCGCAGCTTACGCTGTCTGCTTAAATAAGGTTAATATGTTAACATTACTGTTAACGCTCTGTTAATTAACATAAGGGAGGGCTATTAAACACTTCTTTTCCTGAGTAACAGGTATATTGAAGCCGGACAGGCCGACTTTAACTTACTCAAAATGGTACCGAACTAATTAAACTTCACCTTTATAATGGGATTACCCTGTTTTCAATCCCGTTTCGGATTGATTAAAGATTTTTTTTCTGTGTATAGTCAAAAAGCCCAAAAATCATTTGTTATATTAGACCAAATTCTAAGTTCGGAAAAAAATTTAGAACGATCCAACCACGCTATCCCCTACCTCTCATACAAGCCCTTTGTTAAAACTTATTCATCCAAAACAAGTTGTCATGAAAAAGGACATTATTTAGTCATTAATTTGAAACTATTGAGTATCAAATTCTCGTTTAGACTCCATGTATTTAGTTGATATTTTCGAAAGTAAAGCCTGGTACGGAGAACGCCAAACAGTTTGTGCGCACGAAAATGCCATTTATTACGAAAGTGGATCGTAAAACAAAATAGTGTGCTAAGACAGCCAAAAAAATAACAAGAATAAGGCGTTATTGGTAATTTTTAAAGGTACGGTCACACTTCCCCGGCTTACAAACAATTTAATGAGGATTTCAAGTCGCAACAATAAAAAAATTTGTTTATGAAATGGAGATCAGTAAGGTCCAATGGCGAAGCCAGGAGGCAGTTGTCCCCCTATATTACAGATTTTGCATCTGAAAACTCAAGTTTTCATTTATGCCGCACAAATTGCCTTGGATGAGGAAGGCAGAGCATACAAAAAGCAGACGCTAGCGTCTCAGTTGGCATATTTGAAAGATTTGCTAACGATAAGAGTATATCGATATACCTAAGAGATTGTAAGATCTAATGTGATTTCACCAATAGTTCGAGTCACAGAAGTGTTCATTCAAAACTTCAAAATGAACGCCAACAGTTTTAATTGGCTCCAAAACAAAGCACCCGGTGCAGATTAATAATAAATGTTACTTATTTTCATTATTTATTTGTTTTTATTTCATAAACGTTAGTACATATGGTTTCTCTTCATCGACATTGGCCGTTGGAAGCAACAAATTTGTTGCTGCTCTTTTTGGATTTCTAGACTGGCTATGGCAACTGAATCTAAATACTCAAAATATTGATGAGGCCCCAAATAATTAGCTGTTTTCTTCCTCATGAAAGCGCTTCAATCGAGTTTTTATTTTTTTTTTGACATATTTTTGCTCTACCGACCGTCAAAATAAATAAATTTTATTAGTTTGGGCGCCCAAACAAAACTCGAACAGCTGTTCAATAAAATCCACATGTGCAAAGTAGTTGGCAACGCGAAGGCGTCAAAGTGGATTTTACAACCCCCCCGTTTGCTGGTCAGCATACTAGTCGCAAAACGTTTAACGTCAAAAATTTTGCGAGTGGTTTTACAGTGTCATTTTTATATGAAGATTTTTGTTTGCGAGCGCTTTTTTGCGATCTCCGTACCAGGCTTAATAAAACGATGTTTCGAAGCTTTCAAATTGATACTAACTAGTATCAGGCTGACACTTTTTTATACCTTTGCAAAGGGTATTATAAAATTGTGCGGATGTTTGTAACGCATTGAAGGAAGCATCTCCGACCACATAAAGTTTATATATTCTTGATCAGCATGACGAGCTGAGTTCATTTAGCCTTGTCCGTCCGTCCGTCTGACTGTTTCTATGCTATCTTCTCCGTCAGTTTTAAAGCTATCCTCACCAAACTTTGCACGAAGTCTTTTGGTACAAATACGCTGCACATTTGTCGGAACCGGCCGGATCGGAGGACTATAGCATAAATCTGTCATAGGAACGATCGGTCGAAAAACCTCCAAAGTACGTATTTCTTAGTTTACTATCCTTTCCCATGATTTCACTAAGTTTGGTCGAAATCGGACTATAGCATATAGCTGCCATAGGAACGATCGGTCGAAAAACTAGTTCGAGTGAGGAAAACTTTTTTTTTAAATGGGACCGCCTCCAAATTTCGTAATTATTAGTGTATTACGCCTTTCCATGATTTCACCAAGTTTGGTCGAAATCAGACATATAGATGCCATAGAAAAGTAGGGTCCAAAAAGTAGTCTTAGAAAAACTTTTTTGTTTTGAATGGAAGCTGCAAGGGTATGCAAAACTTCGGCCGAGCCGAAGTTAACTCCCCTATTTTTTTGCATTCATTCCTTAATATCAACTTGATACTTAGCTATTATCATTTTGATATTTCAATTGTCAAACTTTTATATCATTTTGATACCAGCTTTTCTCAATTTAATATTTTTTTTTATCAAGTGTGAAGTACCAATTTAGTTCTCTGCAAACTGCCATTAAAATTCACACTTAAACATTTAGAAACTGTTTACTTTTATTTTGAATTCATACAAAACAGAGCTATGGAAAACATTGTTCTCTCATATTGCAACGCTGATATTATTCAAACAAAGATCTCTGATAGGATGAGTCCAATTATGCTGGCATTATTGCAGAAACAGCGTGAAATACGTCCTCTCTTAAAAAGATATATTTGTTATGTACAAACGATGTATATATGTTTAGCAGCTCACCTTGTAAATATAAAGCTTGTGCTCCATACTAAAATGCATTAACTTAGTCTTCATCGCGTCGTTTGGGGGATTGTTTTACATAGCTTTTACTTTTAGCTTAATCAAAACACTAAATGTCCATCGTCACCAGCATACTGAGCTGCCAGCTCGTCAGGCTTCGTTTCACATACGAGCATGTCTTTCCAAATTTTCGAACTATCATACAAATGTGTCTGTTTCAAATTGATACTTTTGGATATCAAATAAATATTCTAAATATCAAATTAATAATCAAAAGATCAATTTGATACTCTTTAGGATAATATTGATAACTAAACAAAAAACGATACTGGATTTAGTTTCAATTTAAGACTACTTGTATCAAAATGATATTGAAAACAATTTTTTTGGGTGTACTTTTTCAAGCAATCATAAATCATACCTGATGTAGTAAGCGTAGATAGATGTGGCGACCAAACCGTCAAAACACTGATGTACCCTAACGAAAGTTCGGCAATGCTTCAAAATATGCTAAATGTTATAGTATATGCCCTGTTTTGTGTGAATTTATAATTTTAATAATTAATTTCTGTTTTACATTAATTTTTTGCTACTTCTTAAAGTTGTTTGCCCTTTGGTTATGGTTATTTGCATATTTTGCAGCTGTGATGATCATAATGGCTTTCATCATTAGCACAAGCGAAACAACCTATAGCTACTGGCCTTTTCTCGACGAAAAGACGAACAGTCGCAGTTGGGTTTTATATACAAAACTTTTAGCTTAAAAGATTGAAGCATATATTTAATGTTTGCCTATTCTTGAGTTAAGTATGATTTTTTTCTCAATTCTTATTCAAAAAATCAACTGTTAAAGCAATAAAGCAAAAATATTTCGGTAAATTGAAACCCCCTTGGTTATCTAAAAATACGTTCTCGGCACATTGACAAGAGGACGGAGAACCTTTAACACGTCTCGATAGTGTTCGGTTATTTTCTTGTGCAACCTTTTGCATGGTCTTTTTGAATCAGTGTTTCTTAGGCTACCGACTAACGCACGTTTGTATGTACGAAAAACTTGTGTCTCTCTCTTCTCAATGTTACGCTCTGCTCCACTTGATTTTGTTCACAGTAACCTTTTTGAAATAACATTTTGGTCTCGCGGTCTTAAAATAACTCACACTTTGGGACCGCTTTGGGATAGTCTGCACAATATTATAATCTGCAATGGTATTTCCTTTAGTCTGTTTTTAAGTATGCACGCTCTTGATATGTAAAGTATTGAAAATCATCCCAGTATTGTAAGCCGTATAACTTTATATACCCTGTTCCCATTAAAAAGGGGAAAAGGGGATCATAAAGTTGTGCAAAAGTATGTAACAGGTAGAAGGAAGTATTTGCGACCCCATAAAGTATATATATTCTTGATCAGCATCAACAGCCGAGTCGATTTAGTCATGTCCGTCCATCTGTCCGTGAAAAATATTGAAAAAAAAGACTTACAACCATATGAATATTCATTCAATCAACTGAACAACATCGCGTTTCTTAACTAACTTACACACAAAAAAAGACAAAGTCACTTCTTCTTCTTCTCCTTAATTAACAAATATTTACAATTTTAATTGCAACAACTCTCACCTCATGAACAAATGTTTTTTACACCAGCAACAAAAGAAGAAAAGCTCTTTGAGTAGCATTTTTTTTCGTATTTGCCTTAAGTGAAAATGCATTTAGAGAAAAGAGAAGACACTTTTATGGCCAATGCCACCATAAAAAATTTGAAGAGAAAGAGATACACAACCAATGTGCAGTTGGTATATGGAGTTGAGGTATCATATTACCAATTGATTACCAACAATTAGGCATGTAATAAAACTCAGGGACTATTGATGTGAACATTTTGATAACCGACATACAATGTAGTAGTCTCTGGTCCAGTGAAAAGCATCAATCACAATTTCATTGATAACATCGTAAACAAGCTGAAAAAACAACAGTCGGGTAACTGAAGCCTGTTTTGGCAATTAAGTGAAGTGTATAATTTTTTTTTTTGCCTTGCCAGCATATGAAACGAAAATTAAGCTAAAAATTGCAACTGGACTCTGGGCACTGTCATTAAAATCAGCATTACAAGCTGAGGACCTGCCTCTGAGTAATCAAGTTGAGTAAAATACGAGTAAGTTAAAAAAAAAAAAAGAAAACATAAACAAAAAGACAAAACTTGTTACCCACAAAATTAATTATGTTTTGAAAGTGAAACTTGCGCCGCTGACGTGTTTTTTAAATGGTTAACGGTAGTGAGATAGGTTGGGATATTTTACATATGCAGTTTTATGACTAAAAGTAAATTGACTTTTGAAGTGGGAAAATCAAAGCTAAAAAGTGGGTTTACCATTAGAAATACCAATGTTGTCTCGAGAACCGTAGCGAAATTCAGAAATGGGCTGGTGGATTTTGTAATGCGTTAAGAACTTTGAAAGAATTACCCATTTTGGTCATGTAGTAAAAGACCAATTTAAGATTGTGAAGTTACTGGCTTTATTTAGTAAATTGAAAATTTCATGCTGTTTTTAAATGAAGTCGGCATTACAGCGTTGCTGAAAATATTGTTCTTTTAAACGAGACCGCCCAACAACGATATACTCTTTACTCAGTGAAAGAAATGTTCAATAGCCTCCCCTTATGTTAATAAATAGAGCATTAACATTAATGTTATGGCAAAAGTATTGTTCATTAAGGAAAAGCCAAAAAGTATGCAAAGAAATTTTTAACAGATTTTAAAAAAATATATAACATATCGGCCCTATTCCGAACTTCGAGTCGGTTTTCATGGAAAAGATGCTATTTCTAATTTAGAGTTCACAATTCTATATGAAAAGCCAGCAGAATATCTGTGGCTACTAGATCAGGTCTTCTCTTTTTGAAGAATTGAATCCACTTGACATTGAGCAATTGGTTTCAGCTGCTTAAGCAATTCTGATTTGTGCGAAATTTAGTTACAATTGCCGCTTCAGTGGGTCGATTAAACTGACCATAAAATGGAAGAAGCGCGCGATGAACTTTTTTTACAGAGCACGCATTTTGATAATAAAATTCAATAATTTGCAAGCGTTGTTCGTTTGTAAGACGATTCATGGTTAAATTATAGACCAAACTGAAGATGTTTGACAGTGAAACAAAACACGAAACGTGCGTGTGTTGCCAAAAAGATAATAGCTAAAAATTCACCATTTATGTAACAGACAGAAGGAAGCATCTACGACCCTATAAAGTAAATATATTCTTGATCAGCATCAAGACTTAGACTCCAAATCCAATCATCAAGTATAAAGTACCAAGTATCGATTACTTAGAATCGACTACTTAGAATGGAGTACTTAGTATTCGATACTTAGTATTTGATACTCAGTATCGAATACCAGGTATCGGTTACGTAGTATCGAGTACTTAGTGTCGGATACTTATATCTCGTATATTTAAATATTTTATTTCGCTACAGACACATAAGTACTTTAAAATAGTGCAACGTAGTATCGAATACTTTGAATCGAGTAATTAGAACAGAGTACTGAGTAAGAAAAACTGAGTATAGAGTACTGAGTATTGAAAACTGAGTATCGACTATTTAAAGTTGTGTACTTAGAATCAAGTACTGAGCATCTAATAAGGATTATCGAGTACTTAGTGTCGGATACTTATAATCGAGTGCTTTGAATTGAGTAATTAGAACAAAATACTGAGTATGAAAAACTAAGTACTGAGTATTGAATACTGAGTATCGATTATTTAGATGCTCGGCTTGGCCCTTTGGCAACGGTCTGAAGCCAAATATCTAAACAAGTCAATTTCAATTTCAAGGAAACATAATAAGCACCTTGCCACCACACAAAGCTCCCCCATAAACAATCCCAACTTAATTGCTGGAAATGAAAGACTATATTAAACAAAAGCAAATGCGGACACCAGAGAAAGCAATTTAAACGCTCACGTGACTAACACAATACAGAAGCTAATTTAGCCATTTTACAGCTCAATCGACGATCCAAAGGGGGCAGGCGGCACAGGGTTTCCAAACAATTATGAAGATTAACATGGCAACCAGGCGTGTATCGTGGATTGAGTAAAGGTAATTGCCTCCCGATTTGGGAAGGGCCCCCGAGACACAAACACTCAATTGTTTGATCGTTGCAGTTCATGGCCTCTCCTCCCATTGTTAGATAACTTTCAACTCTCAAAAAGCCAAGTCAAACCAGCAGCTGCAAAATAATGGCGTTAAATTACCAATATAAATCAATGTGTTAAACCTAAGAATCGAACCAAACCGACCAACAAACCAACACCCGCATCACTCAATCAGATAGAGAGCAAAAGAGCGAAAGAGCAAGTCTCCAAAGGGGGGAGCAGCTCTGAAAAGAGCCAAAAGGGCGATCCGGGGCCGGTTTGTGTGTTTGGAAAACCAGTTGAACAACTTGACTTGATTCTAAAGACTTTTTCTTTCTTTCAAAGCGAGTTTTATTTTTATCTCTTTCGAGTGCAATTGGCCCTTTTCCACTCAAGTTTGGAGTGGTTTCTACTTAGGGCCACATTAAAGCACACACAATTCGTGTTTTTGTGTTATTTATTTTTTATTTTTCGAGATTAAACGAAACCAGTTTTCTACTTGATGTGTAGAGATTCTTGTTGGTTCAATTTGGCTTTGTTTTCTACGGAAATCGGTTTAAAGGACTTAAGTTGAGCATTTGGAAGAAATTCCTTTCTAATTAAATCAAATGTTATTACCATTTCTATCTTAATCTTAATTCCCCCGTGGGAACACATAAAGATCGGAATGCATGTGACATTGTGTGTCGGTTGGTCATCAAGCAGAGAATTTATGTTTAATCAATTTATTATTTGTAGCCATGAATAGTTTAAAATGCCACATACAGAAGAAGAAGACAAAATAAAAAGTGAATGCCTGGCTGCTCACTTCAATCAAGCACAGCCAAGTTTAGTCAAGCAATGTCAAGTTTGTATGCTTCAGATAATTGGGGGGGGGGGGAGAGCGGGCTGGGGAAAACTAGATTTAAGTATATGTTGATGAAGTGCAACTGCATGTGAAGGTGAGGAATTGTAGAAGCAGAATCCAAAGTCCAAGAGGATTTGATAAAGGGTGATTTTTTAGCTATTATCTTTTTGGCAACACTGGTTTAAACAGCTCACGCACGTTTCGTGTTTTGTTTCACTGTCAAACATCTTCAGTTTGGTCTATAATTTAACCATGAATCGTCTTACAAACGAACAACGCTTGCAAATTATTGAATTTTATTATCAAAATGCGTGCTCTGTTAAGAAAGTTCATTGCGCGCTTCTTCCGCTTCTTCTTCCGTTTATTCGGGCTATTGTGACTAAATTTCGCACCAAATTTACATTGTTGGCCATTAAGGGGGTCTTCTCATTGAGCAACTTTTTTTTCGACTTTTTTTTTTTTGCATTTATTTATAGCTTGGATATTCAAAAATATCCCCCCAAAAGGATTTTCGAAAACTCGAATTAGTTTAGGAGATATAGTCCTTTTAGTGACCCAATGTGACCTAAATTCCCAAGCAACTGCAAACTTAAGGGGTCTTCTCTTGAGCAACTTTTTTAAACCCTCGTATTTGACCTAGCGTTAAGTTTTCTCCGGTTCTACGGACCGATTTTGATGAAACAAAGAATTCGACGGATTTCAGCTCTTTAAAATTAAATTTTTATTTTTTTTTTTCCAAAAAATTATTCAAACTTTAAACGCGTTTATCTCGAAACCACGTTTTTCGAACTGGCGGCCATGATATCTCCAGTTCAACTGAACCGATTTTCATGAAACAAAGTGGAATCGACGCAGAATTGTCACCATTCTCGGCTGAACCTCGACCATAATTTTAAAAAATTTCTTACTATTTTTTTTTACACTAAACTACAAAAAAAAACCCGAAATTGAATTTTTTTTTTGAATGGCCGCCATTTTGTCAAAAAAAAATCACAAAATTAAGTTTGAGGTTCAGCCGAGAATTACATCTATACTGATTATAACCCCGTTTTTTTTTTTCATTTCGGACACTCCGGAGACCCGGAATCGTGGCCGCCGTGACGACACCTTTTTTTTCACCACCAACTTTGAAGTCTCATTACTTTTTGAACAGCCCTCGTATCGAGGCAAAAAAATTTTTTATTTACTTTGAACCTTTTGTAATACAATAAATAAAAAAAGTTTTCAATTATTCTTTGCGTTTTCAAATAAGAATTTTTTTAAAAAGGGTCCAAAAAACGGGTTTTGAATGAGAAGACCCCCTTAAACCACCAACACGCTTACGTAGAGTGCGAACTGAAGAAAATATCGCAGCTGTATCGGCCAGTGTTAATGATGACCATCAATTATCGACTCAACTCAACAACGTGAAGCCTTTCAAAATACAGCTGGTGCAAGAATTGAAGCCGAACGACCTACCGCAACGTAGAATTTTTGGTGAATGGCCTCTTGGAAAGTTGGCCGAAGATCCACTTTTTTACCGAAAAATTGTGTTCAGCGACGAAGCTCATTTTTGGCTCAATTGTTACGTAAATAAGCAGAATTGTCGATTTTGGAGTGAATATCTGCCAGAAGCATTGCAAGAGATGCCAATGCATCCAGAAAAAGTCCCAGTTTGGTGCGGTTTATGGGCTGGTGGCATCATTGGACCGTACTTCTTCAAAGATGATGCGAATCGTAACGTAACTGAGAATGGTGAGCGCTACCGTGCGGTGATATCCAACTTTTTTTTGCCCAAAATGCAAGAGCTTGACTTGCATGACATGTGGTTTCAACAAGACGGTGCCAAATGCCACACAGCACGCGAAACAATGGACTTATTGAGAGGCGAGTTCGGTAAACATTTTATTTCACGTTCGGGACCGGTCAATTGGCCGCCTAGATCGTGCGATTTAACGCCTTTAGACTATTTTTTGTGGGGCTATGTTAAAGCTCATGTCTATACAGACAAGCCCGCATCAGTTGACGCATTGGAAGACAACATTGAAGCATTTATTCTTGAGATACCGCCCGAAATGTTGGAAAGAGTATGCCAAAATTGGACTAAGCGGATGGACCATTTGAGGCGCAGTCACGGTCAACATTTGCATGAAATAATCTTCAAACATTAAATTATATGGACTGTACTATCGATTCAAATAAAGATTTCATGCATTTTTCTGAATTTTATGTGTTTCACCCTTTAGAATGCCCGCCTACTGCGCCACCTGTTGAACTATAATTGAAATGAACTGAAAAACGAAAATTTCGCTTGGTAATTTTTAGCTGGAACTGAATTTTTAATCAAATGCCTTTACTTACAATGCAAACAATGCAAAATCCTTACTTTCTTTAGCCTTTTTGCTGACAATCCTTTCAACAGCCTTTCATACATAAACAATTAAAATAGTCCAATGCACAAATAAATATTTATTCAAGCAAAATGCAGCGCATAAATACAAAAGTTTTAATTAAATACCAAACAAAAGAAATGAGAGAAAGAAGACCTACATTTGAACCAAACGAATGAATCATATTTAAACTCAAACAAAGGGCGCAATTAAATGAATGCCAAAACCACAAAACTCTGATCAGGTGTGAGTTGATTATGCATGGAATGTGTGTGTGTGTGTGTGTGTGTGTCTGTAGATGGTTCCACTTGATTTAATGTGAAAAGAATCGCATGCCCACCGTCAAATCGCTGGGTAGTTAAAAAAATGTATGCAAATCATTTCTATAAAGTTTCTGCAGTTGAAACTGGTTTTGCACATTGATGAATCAATCGGTAGGAATTTTTTTCGTGCTGGGTGCGACAACGATTTATCTTAAAGATACGAATATGCAACTACAAATACTTTAACCATTCATTTCCTAATCAAAATTTGTATTTGCTACTTCAAAGCGCAGCGTGTGTGAGTGTGCCACTAACTTGGTTTTGTCTATTGCATTTCGTAAGCAAACAAGTCTTTTGGCCACAAAACATTTGCCGTCACTTGTTGTGTCCACATTTTTGTGGCCAATAACAAAATGCAACTCCACTCGCAACGCATGTAACTGCTGCGCTGGTAGATTTTGAGCTAAACTATGCAACTGTGAATGAAACTCGCATTCAGCTTTTGTGTTCAGTTTCATTTCCAGTTCCAGTTATGAGTTTATCTAGATTGTCGCTTTAAGATTTTCAATTTCCATTTCAAAATGCAAATAAATTGTTGTTAATAATGTTGCCTTTTGTAAGCCTGAGAAATGGAACAGAGTTGGTTTTATTTTGAAGGTGAAATCGAGGCATTTTAGACCAAATTTTGGTTTGAACCAATTGTAAGTGAAAAAGAAACTTAGCTAAGTATGACTCAACTTAAATGTTGAATCTTTCTTTGAAAAGATTGTGATGAAGAGTATTCCCTATCACTGAGAATCCCATTAACTTACTAAATTTACAAAACAAAACAAAATTAACACAAAATTTTATGTTTTAAACTGGATTCGTATAAGAAAAGTGCATAAGTAATAATCTAGTCCCATTTCATTTATCAGCGTGGCTTGATATTTGATTTCACACCTTAAAATTTTGTGTGTCTGTGTGGGTTGACTTTAACGCCTTCGCTGAGTTTTCCCCATTTACCTCATAAATGTCAAAGTTTAATTTGATCATTTAAAGGCTTTTATTCAATGAACCAAATTTTCTTTGAATTTCTCCAACTCCAAGCGAAAGTTTTTAACCTGAATTTACCTTAAAAATATCTTAACAAAGCCAACAAGCAATTTTCTATGCAAATCGAACAGAGGTTTCTGAATAAAACATCAGCCCAGACAGACCCAGAACACAGACCCTCAAACCAAAAGGGGGGAACGATTCGTTGCGCTCTTTCTGCGAATTTCGATTCTGTTTTTGTGGGATTTTCTACCGTCTTTTAAATTGGAATTTGAATATAAAGATTGATGATGGTTAAAGGTTGTATATATATACAAATGTACATGATTCATAGAACCTGTCTTTCGACAATGTGCTCAAAAGGTAAACAAAATATTCAATTTTTGAACCGGATTCCCCCAAAAGCTTCTTTATCGTTTAAGGAATTTATGTCAGTTTACTTTTATGTATTGCATGTATTGTATTTTAATTATGTAATTATTTAACAATTTGCTTCTGTTTCGGTTTCTTTGCAGGTGAGTTAATCGTTCCAAAACACTAAGTTTTTGCATGCCCCTTGGGCATATTCGTGAGTATAAAAACCCATTTGTGCCTAATTAGTCTATTAAAAGGGACTGATACTTAATCACACACACACACAACACTACACAACCCGCTGGCTTATTAGGGAGAATGTTTTGTGGAATCTCGTTTATCAAAACTGACAGCTTTAGACCACAACAACACGTTTACATCAGGGATGAGAGCGTGATCGGGTTATTGGGTATAAATATCAAGAAGCTTTAATAAAACCAAAATTACTTAGAAATATCAAAACTTACAGGAATAACTCAAATACACAAACACTCCGAATAAAATTATAAATAAAAAAAATAAAAAAAAAATTAAAACAAAATAAATTTAAATAAAAAAAAAACCTATTCTAGTACTGAACGCTAACCTCCAAAATTTTTTAATCAAAGCTTACAGGAAAACTCAAAACACATAATACACATATTACATACATATTAAATCACAAAAAATATAAAAAAGGTCAACATTTCAATCTACTTCAGTCCCTGCTGCTTAGATTGACCATCAGCAATACTGTATGTTTGGGAGACCAAGCTCTCAATGGCTGATCAAAATCTGATATTGGCATTTGATTTATTTTCCTGAATCTTGATACTAGAGAATCAAAGATAATGAACATTATATTTAGAACATCGAGGTTGCACTTTTCCCCGACTGCATTTATCTCGAAAAATGTTTTCGGTAAAAATTGAAATCTTTGTTATCAGTTAATTGACCAATTGGGAGCAATGCATACTTAATTATTTCCGGGCCATAAATAAAAAATTTATGTAAAGTTGGCAACATAACACCAAGGTACCAAGGGTACAAAATTACAGAATGCCAAGCAATCTCCAAGGCTTAATTTTTGAATTTGTCTACATAAATATTATGGTTACATGAAACATCTATTAATATAGAGTGCATTCTTTCAAGCAAATCGATTTCTATCTTTGTTATCTCTGCAGACAATTCTGGGTTTTGAAAAAATCGCCTAGCAGTGTTTCCATCATTACTACTTCGAAATCCAGGTTTCGGGGGATCAATAAGTAAGCGTAGTTTTTCCTTGAATTCGGTTTGAATTCAATTTTTGGTTTTGGCAACAATTTCTTTGACCTCCACCAATCTAGCCTGCCACCTTCTTATAGGCAATTGGTAGGACAAATGCAGAAGGCATTCAAAAAACTGAATCCATCCATGTAAAATTGAAAACCCGAATCTCAGATTTTCTGTTTTCACTTCTTTTAATAACATTTCGTAATTTGCTTGTTGCTCCGCAAATGTAACACTTAAATGTTGATGTTGTATCCGTCAATGCATTACAAGCTTTTCCGTTAATCATTGAAAGAATTAACTGATGGTTAACTACAACTTCAGCGCCTTCAATTTGCATCACAGTGTTAATAAGTCGGTGAATTTCTTTCTCGACTCTATGATTTTCTGCCATCAAAACACTGGGAGTTTCCTTTATAAATTCAATTTTTAAAGGTCGACAAAACTATGTAGGTACGGGTCGAGGGTTCAATCATGGCTTGAATATTTGAATTTTGGAACTGACTTCACTTACTAAAATTTAATTTCCTCAGAAGACGCAAAAAAGCGCACGATAATTTTTTTAGGACATAAAGTTTAATATTGAAGCTTTTTTAAAAAATAATTTCAAACACCGATCTTGCCTCGCTCTTCTTGACAATCTCTTGGACTAGAACAATACCATTACAAATTTTCGAACTTTAAAAGTTGAGAGTAATAAAAATAGTATATTAGATCAATTTAAGATAATAAAATGTCAAATACTAAAAATTCGCAATAATATCGTTAGCACACATTTTTGGTCCAAACAAAAATATAGGTTTTGTTTTTGTTGTTTAAGATTTTAATTTACTTCCACAAAATACCCTTTTTTTTTTGTTGTGGGGGTATCATCGTATCAGGGTGTTCTCCTGTCACCATTTTAAAACCCCTCCTCAAGAGTGCTTTTTATATTCTACATATCTCATTTTTTGTTTCATTTTTCCCGAATGCCTGTCGTCCAGCTATTATAGAACATGCCCTTAATTGCATGGTTTGTCCTCGAAAAGAATCATTGAAGCGATTCTCTTAGGGTACAAGTGACCAGACCAGAGAGCGCAGTCATCCACACATCAACAACATTTTAATCTGTTGCAGAAAATTGCACAACTTGTCAATTGGTTAGGTATAGCAATTTAGCAAAATATATGGACAGCACCGTAATGCAAATTACACTTCGAATAATGGTTGTGTGGGTTTTTAATCGAGCTGGCACATAGTTTGCATACATTACGACGAGTTAGTTACAAACATCAAAATATTATGGATTTTTTTTTATGATTATTGATCGAGAGCCTTTAGAGATGTATTTAAAAGCTAGTGAAGCGTGGGCTGTTCGCTTTTATTCAACACAAAAAGCACTCACAATTAATTGCTTGATCGTATGTAAAATACTATCAATGGCAATAAATACGATTCAAATTAAATGGCCATAAAAATAACCTAGATAAAGTCTATCTCAAATGCACTTTAAACATTTAATACGCTCGTTTTAAATTTCTTGTTCTGCTCCACTTTCTCACAATGCACATGCCCTGCGATTAGAATGAAACAGAAATGATTAGGACTCTGGCACATCCTTTGCACTTCACATGTTTCCTAAGGGTCCCTTTCGTTGTCTTTGCTGCTTGCTGTTTGCCTTAGAAAATTACACACTCATTTCAAAATGTTTACTTTTTTGCATACACGAGTCCCAGAAAACGTATCCCGTTTCCTGTTTACATATTCTTGTAACAAAAAAAAAAAAAAATGGAGTAGGTGTTTGCTCTGGGCCATTAATGTGGGGAATTGTGTGTTCATGTTCGTGTGACAAGTAAAAGGATACTGGCGACAGTTTTATCCTTACATGACATGACTAAAAGATCAATAAATTTTCCTCTAAAGAGATTTTAGAATTGTAAAAGTGATTTGATGGAATAACAAACAAAAAGGCAAAGTTAATGACTGTATTGACGATTTTGATGTGAAGATTTAAGTAGGATTAAATTTGATATCAGCATCACGCATCACGCAATGCCATGGCATACTTTGTGGTGTTGTTGTAATGCGTTGGTCGGTAGTCATGGTACTGAGTATCGAGATGCTGCGTACCAAATATCGACTTTTGAGTGTCAAAGACTGAGTATGGAGTATGTGGTATCGCATGTTGAGTATCGAGTACTTAGTATCGAATAATGGGTATCGAATACTGTGTCTCGAGTACTCTATCGAGTACTCTGTTTCGTGTATCGAGCTCTGTGAATTGTGTACTTAGTATAGAGTATCGAGAGCTGAATTTCTCCTTCCTAAGTGTTTCGAGTGCTGAGTATCTGGTATCTATCATCGAATACTGCGTATCAGTATCGAATACTGAGTTTCAGTACTTAGAACTAAGTATCGAGCTCTATGTATTCCAGTCCTTAGAGTCGGATACTGCATATGAAGTACCTAACATGTGAATATCACTTCTTCGAACAGCACTTCGACTTCGACATTTTCTTCATTCTGAAAAGGCTCTTCTCCTCTCTCCTTTTCTCCCTGTATCGCCCTTAACAGCCCGCGTTGCTCCAGACTGCAGAGTTCTCCTGTAGGCAGCGTCTTTCTCTGCAGTAGCGCGGCGACACTCATCATCGTACCATGACTGTTTTCGGGAGTTTTCAGCCAAGTCCGAGAATCTCCTTGGCAGCTGTACTCATAGAGTGTAAAATATCTTCCCACTGTTTGCCTACACCAGAAGGGCCAGCTGGGGTTTCCCTGAGCAGCTGGGTGAGTTTTGCTAAGTAGGCTTCGTGGTGGAATGTCGCTCGGGACAGAGTCAGTGGCGGGCATTAGTAGCAGCGGCAGGGACCGCAAAACGGTTGTGATGATCTTATTATCATCGATGCCAAAGAAAGAAGAAGAAGAACATGTGAATATCATGTGAATAACGTAGCATCAGTACTTTTATCAATACTGACGGTCGAGTACAACATCAGTACTGAGTACTACGTACTTAAGAATAGGTAGTAAGGATCAAAAACTTAGTATAGAGAACTTAGTATTGAGTACGGAGTATCGAATTCTTAGTATCAAGTACTGAGTATCAAATGCTAAGCATCGATTACTGAGTAACGAGGTCTGAGACTTCTGAGAACTGAGCATCGAGGTCTACAGTATCGAACCCTGAGTGATCGTTAAGAAGCTATGAGTATTGAGTATGCACACAAGTGAAAGTCAGTACTAAGTATCGTAGGTCTGAGTATCGAGTTATATGTGTATCAGTATGTTCTAAGTGAAATTCGGAGAACATTTGATTATCAATTATCGACTAGTGAGTTTCTAGTACTTAATAAGTAAAAAATAACAAAATAAATTATCGGGTTCAGTAAATTTGAGTCACGGGTAGAGTCGGCCCAAAAAAAGTCCAACCCAGAATAAAATCAAAGTACTAACACCATCGAGCATTTAGCATCCTAAATACTTAATATCAAATACCCCCCCTGAGAATCACCGGCTGCCCCCCAACATCGAGTAACGCTGAGTAATTATAAGTACTTTGGATTCAAATTACTGAAAGGTATCGAAAACCCCATTTAGGATTATAACAAAAAAAATTTAAGTAATTAGGAATTGTAAAAAAAAAGTGCCGAGTATCGAGTTATCTCTACAAAGTATCGAGTGCCAGTGTCAGGTACTTAGCATCCAGTGCGATATTGACTCCACCGTGAGTGCAGCCCGGGATTTGAGTATCGAGGGTCTGTGCTGAGTATCGAGTTGTAATTATCGAATATGCACCTAAGTGAAAATAGGAGCAATGAATATCAAATATTTAATATCCGATACTGACAATGGAGTACTTAGCATCAAGTACTGAGTATTAAGGTACTTAGAATGGAGTACTGAGTGTCTAAAACTTAGTATAAATTACTTAATATTGAGTACCGAGTATCTAGTTCTTGAGTATTGAGTACTTGGCAGTGCAAGTATTAGCATCAA